>JAUTBZ010147093.1:0-12121 GCA_032361785.1 Lepetodrilus galriftensis
GCAACAGCCTTGGCTGTGCAACGCCTTGAACGGCCACGACCAGACCACCTGTAACCTGATTTACAACTGCATTTACCGTGCCTTTTCGAATTAGAATAAGCATTGGCGGGGCACTGCCTGCGGGTCGGTTCTTTCGAGGCAACAGCCTTGGCTGTGCAACGCCTTGAACGGCCACGACCAGACCACCTGTAACCTGATTTACAACTGCATTTACCGTGCCTTTTCGAATTAGAATAAGCATTGGCGGGGCACTGCCTGCGGGTCGGTTCTTTCGAGGCAACAGCCTTGGCTGTGCAACGCCTTGAACGGCCACGACCAGACCACCTGTAACCTGATTTACAACTGCATTTACCATGCCTTCTCTTATTGGAATAGGCATTAGCAGGGCAACTCGTCTTACGAGGCCTGACTGGTTTAGAATATCTCAAATCTTTTGGACGTTTGTAACGCTGGGCGCGGCCTGGCTTCGAATATCTACTATTTGGACGTTTGTAACGAGGAGAACGAATTTGAGGCCGTTTCCTGGAATTATTATATCTTTGTTTTTGTTGTGACTGTTGGATAATTTTAACGAGGCCACGAGCAAGAGCCGCCTTGCAGGCTCTGCCACATTTGGAGCGAGAAGAGCGTCTTAAGGAATTCGGCCGAGAAGAACGTCTTGAGGAGTGGGAACGAGGAGAACGCCTTAAAGACTGAGAACGAAGGCGCAGACGAGACTGTGAACGAAGACGAAAGCGAGACTGTGAACGGGAGCGAGACCGAGACCGAGACCGAAAGCTATTTTTCGAGTTCGTACCATAACCTTGTTTTTGCGCCATCGCATTTTCAACGGCAATCTGTCCAGATAATATTCGTTCTGGCGATACAAAAAAAACAATTGCAAACAAGAAGAGAAAACCACAATAGTCTCTTATTTTACTCAAGAAAGATGTCATATATTCAACCCTTTTCATAGCCAAGCTATCTTAAAGCAATAAGATGGAAGAGCCAGAGCGATGAATGGAAGACCTCCCCCCTCATACGATAACTCTTGAAAATATTGTGTTTTTAATTCTACGCAAAAAATAAAAAATGTTAGTCATAAATGTCTAATGAAGTTAACTTATATCACTATAAAATACTACTTCTATTGTCGAGTCATATATTGTATATATAATTACAATACTTAAATAAAATCAACATCCCTCATTGTTGGATATGCACAAAACATAACTCATATGCTTAAATATTGTTACAATCCTACCTTGATAATTTCCTTAAAACCGATCATGTTCTGTTTCCATGTTTTTTTCTTTTTAGCTCTGGTGACCTGCGCGACTGCCAAATCTGAAATACCTACCAGGCACGCTCTGATTGTTGGCAATAGCGCATATCAGTCCGTCACCAACTTAGATAACCCCCGCAATGACGCGGTAGACATCGCAAAATATCTTAAGGTTCTCGGATTCCAAAACACCATTTTGCTGGACAGAACCCATCAGGACTCAAAAAGAGCCTTTCAAACATTTTTGGATAAGCTAAAGCCAGGTGATATTGCCCTGTTTTATTATTCTGGCCATGCGATACAGCTCAATGGGGCAAACTATCTGCTAACTCCTAATTTCCGGCTAGAAACCAAGGCCGACAATACGCAGCCGCAGCTTATAAACCTTATAAACCTCAATAAATTTATCCAAAAACTTGAAAGTAGAACGGGTACAAACCTCATTTTTTTAGATGCTTGCCGCAACGATCCTTTTATCAAGCAAGAACAACAGACTCACTCATCAAAGCAAGACCAGCAAAACACCAGAGCCTTATCACAGCTTAAAGCATCCATAAAACCTGGTCTGGCCTCTATTTCCAGTACCTCAGGCGACACCTTAATCATCTATGCAGCCTTGTCTGGTAAAACAGCCCTGGACGGAACAGGACACCGCAACAGCCCTTTTACAGAAACCTTGCTCCAGCATATCAATAAGCCTGATATAGAAATAGAGGTCATGTTGAAACAGGTAACAAGGGGCGTAAAACGCTTGACCAATGGCAAGCAAACCCCAGAACGATTGTCCCGTCTCACATCAGAATTTTACTTTAACCGTAAAAAAATAACTCTGGCACTTCTTCCAAAGATACCATCCCCCTCCAGCCAAGAGAAAAGAACTGGTGCTGTCTTTCGGGACTGTACCTATTGCCCTGAGATGGTTGTTTTACCTTCTGGGTCATTCAGCATGGGGTCAGCCCAAAATGAAAAGGGGCACAGCAAGACAGAAAGCCCTGTCCATTTAGCACGGGTTCCTTATCGTATGGCGGTCAGCAAATATGAAATTACCTTTGCTCAGTGGGATGCCTGCGCTCAGAATGGAGGCTGTCAACATTACAAACCAGAGGATCATGGTTGGGGGCGGCACAATTATCCCGTTATGAATGTTTCCTGGCATGATGTTCAGCACTATATTCACTGGATAAAGCAAAAAACGGGAAAAGATTACCGCCTTCTGAGCGAAACAGAATGGGAATATGCTGCCCGAGCAGGCTCAAAAACACCCTATATAACGGGACAAATTCTGCCTGCAACCAAAGCCAATATTGATGGGTCAACACAATTTATACGTGGGCGACCTGGTCTCTATCGCGGAAAAACATCAGCTGTTGGACAGTTCAGTCCCAATGCCTTTGGGCTTTACGATATGAGCGGCAATCTATTTGAATGGGTTCAGGATTGTTGGCACAATAGTTATCACACTATTCCAAGTGATGGTTCTGCCAGCAAGGAGCCTGCAAACTGTAAGGCGCGGGTTGTTCGTGGCGGGTCATGGTATTTTGAAGACAAAATGGCACGTTCTGCCGCCCGCAAACACTTTCCCTCAACCTCGCGGCGCAATATAACAGGCTTTCGTCTTGTCTACCGCCTTCCTTGAGAAAAGGCTCAGTATGAAGCTGAGTTTTCTCGAAAGAAGTCTTGCGTTACCGCTTCAACAAAGTCTGCGCAAGCTTTGGTATTATGGCTGCATCAATGCGTTCATGGGCATAAGCTTTCTGCAACAGCTCAATCGATAGATAGCGATCATATTTTTCACGCCTTAGCTGCGGTTCTGGTAAAAACTCAGCCAGTCTTAAAGCATCTGGCGGTGAAGAGCTTGCTATATCTTCCAAAACCATTTTAAGGCGTTCAACACTGCATTGATGAACCGTAATGTAATGTTCGCAATCAAAGGATGCCTTAAGGTTATAATTCTGTAGTGCCAATACAAAAGCTGCCTTTCTAATACTGCCAACCCACGGAAATACCAGCACCTCATTACCATCCGACTGGATTGAGTTTTTGGACAACTGGACTTCTGCAAAGTTCTTACGAGCTTCTATCAACAATTGTTGTGCTGTATCATCAAGATATTCAATTGTTTCTGTTCCTTGATAGATATGCTCCATCTCCTTCACAATCATATCATCTATCTCTCCACACCCATTCCCACCAAATCTAGCGTTTCCTTTTGAAGAAGGTGAGAGGTGAATAGATTTTCCATCTTGATCAATTTTTTCCAAAATCCATTGTTTTCCTAAAAATATAAGACCTTCACCAATTTTAGGAATCATAGAAACTTCAAGAACACCTAAGTTTTTACCGTTGGCAATGACTTTATACTGTTCTGTCGTTTTAAAGACTGCATAAATAGAAAAATGTGATGTTAATCGTTCTCCAACGCGGCCAAGCAATAATGTGCCATCTTCGGATTGTTCAATCAGTGGTTTTTCTTGATTGCCCATAGACTTCAGAAGAGCACCAAACAAAGCTGGCTCAATTGTATGAAAAGAACCTTCTTCACATAGGAGACGGTATATTTCCTGAGCAGACAAACCGCCATATTGAGTGAGCGTAGCCATCACTTGATGCAACAATGTCGAGAGATGCCATCCTTGTTTTAAGGGTGGTTCACACCATCCCTTTTTTAATAAACTTAAGGTTGCAATTGATTGTACCAACCTGAGCCTAAGCCTGTAAGGCAATTCAGATCTCGTTTGAAGATCATCCTCAGCGCAATACATATTTAATATTGAAGATTGCCCTTCCCTTCGCCCTGCACGGCCAACGCGCTGGCGTAACGCAGAAACTGTATAAGGCGCACCAATTTGGGCAACGCTTTCAACATCTCCAATATCAATCCCAAGTTCAAGCGTGGATGTGGCAATAGCAGTTGTAGGGCGACCATCCTCGCGCAAACGTTTTTCAACAAACTCGCGGCTATCTTTTGAAAGATTGCCATGGTGGGGGAAAAACTCATTAGCCATGCCATTTTTTTTACAAATATCTCGCAAAAGATAAGAAAAAGTTTCAACATTTCTTTTTGATCCAGCAAAAATAAGATTGGGCTTACCTTGCATTGTTGCAAAAAGATGCTCTGCTATTTCTCGTCCTGCTGATCCCTTAAAAGGATCACTGTTCTTTGATTTTCTTTTCTTTTTGACTACATCTGTTTCAGGCTGTTCTTTCTCTTCCGCAGGATTAATATATCCTTTAATCTGAGCCTGAAGGTTCAAACGATCATCCTTGCTTTCTAAAATGGTAACAGCCGCACCATATCCAGGACGCAGAGCCTCAGCAGCCAACTTCATATCACCAAGTGTCGCAGACAATCCAAACCTGTCGATTTTTCTTTCGGCAATAATGTCAATGCGGTGCAGAATGGATTGCAGCTGCACCCCCCTTTCAGAACCAATAAAGGCGTGAAGTTCATCAATAATAATACCATCTAGACCTGAAAACAGCCCAGCACCCTCATTGCCGCGTTTCATCAACAACGCTTCAAGGGATTCGGGTGTAATCAACAAGATGCCTTCAGGGGTTTTGCGCGCACGCGTTTTCGCAGACTGGGCAACATCTCCGTGCCATTTGTGGACAGGCATATCAACGGTTTCACAAAGTGTTTCTAGTCTACGATATTGATCATTTACCAAGGCTTTTAAGGGGCTAATATAGATAACATCGAACCCTTTTGACCGTTTTCCTCCCGTTATAATACGAGAAATAACAGGCAGAAAAGCCGCTTCAGTTTTACCGCTAGCCGTTGCTGCGGCGATAATCACATCGCCACCAGAACTGGCATTTGAGCATATAACCTTAATGGACTGCTCTTGAATATCACGCAAACTTTTCCAGCCCTGACGATAAATCCACTTCTGAACAGGCTTAGCAAGAAGTTCATAAGCACTTTTTTCTTCAGTCATCATGCCTGACATTATTCAATCCTTCCAAAACCTATAGAGAAAAAGCATCAAGTTCCATGTCTGCCTTTTGGCCTGATCCAGAAAGAGGGATCTTTGATGGTGTTTGTTCTTTTGAAGGCTGAAGAGTCCCCAGGAGGGTTTCCCAATGCGCTGTTGGATTTTGTTCCAAAACAGAGAGTAAACTGACAAATTGCTTAATAACATCACGGGGAGATTGAAAATAGTCAGTTCCCAGACCTAAGCGACGATGTACCATGAAGGCTTTGAGCATATTATCATCAATCAGGTTTTTAGCGGTGTCGCCCTGGGCAAACACCAAACTAATTTTTTAAAGCAGAAGATATAAATTTTCTTCAGATAGTTTTTCCAAGGCCATAACTGGGCCTGATATATCGACCAAACCGTTAATCGCAAACGCATTTGCGGAAAGCCGTGTCTGTAAAGCTTCATAAGAATAAAGCCCCCGCCGTTCATCTGAAATAAACTCAGGCGTTGCTCCAAATATTATTCCGAAACCTTGGACTGTGCCTTGCAAAACATCATTAAAAATACGTAAAATTTGCTCATAATTATTTTTTCTAGCCTGAGCACTTTGCAGCTTATAAAGATTCACCATCTCGTCAAGAGACACAAGAAGCCCTTTATAACCAGCAAGTTGGGAAAAACGTGCATAAAGCTTTAGATAATCATAAACATTGCTGTCATCAATGATCGAACGCACGCCAATGGCTTGGCGCGAATCCATTTTAGAGGCATATTCACCGCGCAACCAACGAATGGCATCATTTTGACGCACCTTATCGCCGTCTTCATAGGCTTTATAATACACATTAATAACCTCAGCAAAATCATAGCCAGCGACAAGACCTTCCAGTTGCCCCAACTTTTGCCGAATAGCGACGCTCACTGGCTGACCATTTCGCAAAGCTTCTTTTCGCGTCTTGTCAATAAAACGCTCTATCACACCTTCCAGTGCGCCGCCATTTTTCCTGCTTTGCGTTGAACAATTCTTTGTTAGCTCAGTAAACAAGCCCCTCGCCTGCCCTTGAGTAGCATGAAGCCGCCGGTCGGGAGACAGATCTCCATGCATAACCAACAGACCTTTTTTAAGAGCGATCATGCGTGTCAGGTGTAAAAAAAATGTTTTCCCCGCACCATAATCGCCAGAAATAAAGCGTATAGCAGAACCACCTTCTATAATATTATCAATGTCGCCAACAATAGATTCAATTTCTCTTTTTCGTCCGACCTGGATATGTTGAAGACCAATTGAGGGAACAACGCCGCTTTTCAAAGAACGAATAATCGCTTTCTGCTCTCTTACAGGTATATTTATTATGTTGCTCATTCCAGCCTCTTTTCCAATACGTTCCAGTCTATCAAAATATAATTGTGCTTTACTCTACATTTGCAACTCTAAGAGCTTAAAAGCTTCGTCATAGGATAACCCATAGGACGTTGCCATTTCTTCAAATCTCTCTTGATTAATATTTTGTTCAGCTAATACATCTTGCAAGAACTGGTGATAATCTATTTTTTCATTTTCAACAACAGTTTCACTATCTATCTTATTATCAGAGAAAGAACTTTCCTGCTTATCATCTGCAATATCATTCTCTTCATTCTTACTTTCTGAGAGAACATTGATAACTTTGGCATAGAACTCAACATTAATATAAAATGGATCATATTCAATAACAGCTTCGCCAAATTTATCATATCCCCATTCGTTTAACGTCTCTACAGCACCGCTTGCCATTAAACCATACTCACGCGCAGACATTTCAAACTTATGCCATTCGTGAGTATCCATATTAATCAAAGATAACAATAATTTTTGATGCTGATCATCCAGACCCTCTATTGTCATGTCAGTCTCTATATCCGTAGAGACTAAACCTAACTCTTCTCCATGATCGATTGCCATTTCATCGTGAACATCATAAAACAAGACGGTCTCAACCTCATCTTCGTCTTCAGAAAAAATGGTTTGCAAAAGATCTTGTACGACATTCGTATCTTCTCTCAATGCCTCAACCTGCTTTTCATTCAAAAGACTCTTATCCGATTCTTTTGTGTCTAGTGGTGCTGGCATAGTGTTTGGTGACGAGAAATGTGATTTATACAAATCAATCTCTTCTTCAGTTCCTTCCACTTCGGCTGGGTAGTTCAAAATAGTTGTCAGCATTTCACTTGGAAAATTGCGTACAATTTTCTCTGGCAGATCGCCAATCATTTTTATCTTTGCCCGAATTTGGGCATGACTGAATTGAAGCTGATCATAAAGCCATAGCAGAAAATTCAATTCACCAGCTTCAATAACATCATCAATTGCGACGACTCTGAATGCCAGATGCGCCATATTTTCCTTATGCTTGGGAGACAACTCCTTGAGCATTGAGGCAATAAAATCTAATGATATTTTACTGTTTTTCAATCTTAACATATCAGCCTGGAGACGCGCTTTTTCAGCCCTGGATAAGTCAGGATTCTTGAGAACGACCTTTTCAATCACCTCCGTTTCAGCCTCAATAATATGATTATCTGACTGTGCCGCTTTCATCCCTAAATGAAGCATAAGATATGACGTACAATAATTTTTTGATATGTTTTCCTGCTCAGGATTTTTCTTGCAAAATGATAGGTTAAACAAAACGGCATGGTCATCAAAACTCTGCTGTTTAAAAGCAAACCTAGGATCAGGAGAAATCCCAATCTTTAACGCTGACAGTTTTTTAGCAAGCTGCTGAATTTTATGGAACTCAGTAGCCTCTTCCTGTTCTCCAAAAACAAACCTATAGGCTTCCTCAAGAGAAATAACACCCTGGTTCTTTGCAATGCTATCCAACGCCCATTGACTTAGATCTGTTGCATTTCTTTCTGATATGCATACTTTTTCATCTATTACAGAAGTCTCTATGACCAATGGGTCTACATTTCTTAAAATGGATTCTTTTTTATCTGTAATATTATGTTTTTCATCAATATTTCCAGCACTCAAGTCATCCTCAAGTTCATTGTGAAACATTTGTGGTGTAAGACCTAATATTTTCCAATAATCTCTAACTTGTTTATTCACTTCAATTTCTTGTTCTGAATAATCATCCTTATATTCCTTAGAGGCTGATTTTTTAATTTTTTTAAAAACTTCTGAAGGTATTTTTCTTAATTTTCTTTTCTTTATATAAGAAAAAACCTGCTCTTCAATTTGCTCTAATTGCCAAGAAAAATCATCTTCATATAGCTCTTTATATTTCAGCTTTATTTTATTTAATTTTTTGGAAGAGACAAAAGGGTTATACAAGTTTTCTATGTAGCAATAACTCATAATACTTTTCTCAACAGCCTCTAACTGATAAGAAAAACTATTCTCGAAATTTTTATCAGAATCTTTTTTTATTTTATCTAAAACAGTCGAAGACACCCTGTCATCAGCTAAAGTTCTTACCTTCCTAAAGAAAGAAACTTCTTGCCGAACATGATCAAAATATTCTTCAAGACTCTCAGAATAATATTCTTTTGCTTCTGCGTGAATGATGGAAAGAGCATCATCAGGTATATCTGAAGTCAACAACCTAAATTCTAAATCAAAATATGCTCTAATCTCACTATTGATCACAGCTCTTTGTTCACCAGAATCAGAATATACTTCTTCAGCATAAGCCTTAGCATAAGCCTTGATTTTATCCATCATAGCCTGTGGTACAGAAAAGAGTTTACCAATCTGTGCATAGGTGAAAATTTTATCTTCAATAAAAAATAATTGAGTTGAGTAGCTATCAGGATACTCACTTTTTACACTTTCACATATGCCGTCAAAAACAACTCTCTCCAGAGGGACAGGAGATAAAGTCTGTAGATCAAGATAAGATGATACTTCTCTCTCAATCTCATCTAGCTGAGATTGATAACCTTCTTGCTCTGAAGACTTGGCTTTAATAGTATTCCAAATATCAACTGGAATATTGACTATTTCTAATTCCTGTAGCTTTAAATAAGCGACAATCTCTTCCTCAATATGACTTAATTGAAAAGAATAATCATCTGGGTATTTTTTCGATGCTGCGCTGGTTATTTCATTCAGTACAAATAGTAACTTTGATACTGTTAAAGGTGTATTATTTTCGTGAATTTTTGTTGTTTCAACACTGGTGTCACCACCAAGCTGAAAATTTTCCAAACTATTATTAACTGTCTTTGGTAAATTATGGCCTTGGCTTTGGATTTCACTCTTCCCCTCACCTATCTCATCAATAGCAAAGTCATCCTGAAATAATTGAATATCTTGCGCGACAGAATCTGATTCTGTTGATTGCTCACTAAGAAGGGTCGAGAGATAAGCCCCACTGCGTGGTAAATTCATTAATATATCTGTTTCAGCAGCACTAATCATCTGTTGGATCTTCTCAAGAACTGAGTTCCCTTTATCAGTCAGGACAACTATCATAGAGGCAGGATCTTTTTCTGATCCTGACAAGCTGATATAATTTTTATTTTCTAGTGTCTTCAGACATGCTCTAAGATCTTTATAGGTAAAATCTATCATGACTAACAACTGAGCGACGCTGATTGATTCGACAAATTTCTGCAAGATAGAATAAGTATCGTGATCCAATTCCGCCTGACTTAGTGTCTTGTTAAAAAGGGACTGAGCATAATCATTAAACCTCTTCATCGCAGTAAAAAGATTTTCTTTCTCACAATCTTGGCTTACGTCAAAAGTATCAGCATTTGAAATAGTTACTAATTTAAATTTATGAGTCATCAACGCGCCCTGTTCTGAAATAGTAACAATAATATTATATTATTTTTTTTGTTTATATTCCTTATATTTTAAGCATATTAATAGATCATTAATATTGTTTTTATAGGCAAAAAATACTGATTTTTTCTCTCAAAAATAGACAGCTTTGTCATTATGCCAAAAGGCTAACCCTGCACATCTCTTGTCCTGTAGATTTCACAATCTCTGTAAATGAGGTCTCAATTTTTACAGGCCGCTTCAATTATACTCCTGTCACCCAGATAGCCAAACTTTCAGCTGGCTCTTTTGCCCTCTGGCTGCGTTCCGCCCTTCAACTAATGCAGACACATAAACCCCACCAAAGTAGAATCCTCAAAACATCAATGGTTTTGTTTAAGTTTTCGCAACAGAGCCAAATTTTTTATGTTTTGCTATCAAGAATTCCAAAAAGGTTTTCGTAACGATTGACAGGCTTTTTTCATCTGGATAGATCGCGTACCAGTGACGGTGCAGCGGGAAGTCTTTGGCGTTTAAAATGGCAATATGGCCTGTATCATATTCAAGCTTAATAGAATGTCGAGACAAGATAGCAATGCCCAAATTGGCCATCACTGCGTTCTTAATCGCCCCTGTGTCGCCTAATTCCATGTAGGGCTTGATGGTGATGCTTTCTTTTGAAAAGATCTTATTGGTGGCTTTGCGTGTTCCAGAGCCTTTCTCACGCACCAAAAAACGCTCCTTTGCAAGCTCTGCCAGCGTTATATTGGACTTTTGGCACAAAGGATGACTTGGGAAGGCTACCACTTCCAGAATATTTTCCAAAAAAGGCTGCGACTCTACTTTGAGGCTTTGGGGAATTTGCCCCATAATATAAAGATTATGTTTATGCTCAGCAATGGCTTCAAGCATCATAGCGCGGTTCACAACGGTCAAGCGCGGCGTGACCTTAGGATATAAATGCAAAAACTCACCGAGAAAACTTGGTAAAAAATATTTGGCGGAGGTGATCACCGCAATATCAAGTGCGCCAATCACTTCGCCCTCTAAATAATCAATATCTTCCGCCATTTGCTCCATTTTGTGATGCACATCGCGGGCAGTTTCTAACACAATTTGACCAATATGAGTGAGCTGAATTTTCTTATTGGCTTTTGTAAAAAGCGGCTGACCAATTGACTGTTCTAAGTTTTTAATCTGAAGTGAAACAGCAGGCTGCGAGAGGTACATTTCATTGGCCGCCAAGGTAAAACTGTTGTGGCGCGCGATGGCTTCAAGCAACTTAAGCTGTTTAAGGGTGATATTATTCAAACAAGGCATAACACGCGGTCTTTCTTTGAGATTAACATATGTATTACTGCATAAGTAAAGCAGAATATCGTGATTATTTTTGAGTGCAAACTCCTAATATATATAGGTTTCATCAGCAGTATAAGTTTTTCTTATAACCTGCATTAAAATATTTTATTTTTAAATGTCTGTGTTTTAGTCTAGTGTCCAAAATACAAAAGATGCCCTAAAGAAAACTTTTTCTCCTGCTATTTCAGCGCGAAGAAAATGTACTCTTATAGACGCATTTTACGAATTTAACGTCCCTCAAATAAAGGAACTTTCACAGATGGATCAATCCGACCGCTATGCAGACCTTAGTCTGAATGAAGATAACCTGCTTGCTGATGGCAAACATATTCTTGTTGCCTATAAAATGAAACCTGCTGAAGGTCATGGTTACCTTGAAGCAGCTGCTCATTTTGCCGCTGAATCATCTACTGGTACAAATGTTGAAGTTTGCACAACGGATGACTTCACCAAAGGCGTTGATGCAATGGTTTATCATATTGATGAAGCCACTGAGGACATGCGGATTGCTTATCCGCTAGATTTGTTTGACCGCAACATGATTGATGGCCGCTTGATGATTGTGTCCTTCTTGACAATGGCTATTGGTAACAACCAAGGCATGGGCGACATTGCACATGCGCAAATGATTGATATTCATTTCCCTAAACGTGCTCTTGATCTGTTTGATGGTCCAGCCATTGATATTTCTGATATGTGGCGTTTGCTAGATCGTCCTATCAAAGATGGTGGTTATATTGCTGGTACAATTATTAAACCAAAATTGGGTCTTCGTCCTAAACCATTTGCTGATGCTGCTTACCAGTTCTGGCTTGG
>JAUTBZ010147104.1:0-12120 GCA_032361785.1 Lepetodrilus galriftensis
TTCGATCTGAAACTAATTACGCTTGATTTATCCACCCAAAAGTTGTTATTTACTGATGTACTTATCCCCCAGCACTCGATAGTTAACGGTATAAAACAAATCATATTCCGCTATATATCTTGTCATTTGATGTATCACATTTCAAATAGGAATATATGTCCCTTTGCATTATGTATACAGAAGCCGTTGTCCGTGTTTGCATGCACATTGGGCTTGATTTTATGTCCGCTTCCAAAAACATTTGCTAAGTAAACCTTCCCTCGTAAAATCATTACAGTGACCATGCTATTACAGTGACCAAATACTTTTTCTCAAAATATTAAACCAAAATAATGTCATGACACTGTGAAGTGGATATGTGGAAATGTCTTTGTATCATCCCCTTTGTACCCTGCGTCTGTATCCGTAATAATAATAACAATAATGTGCAGTTTTATATAGCACCAAATCCACACTACAGCACGCGCAAAGCCCTATACATTACCCAGGTCAATGGATGTGTGTGCACTCAATTACTTCTCAACTCCCTGGGGAGTATACAACCCAAGCTGCCATTCAAGGCACTACAAGGTTATCATTCACATGGCCATCTCATCCTTCCATGTACCCATTCTCTGCTGGGTGAACCACAGGTTTTTTCAGACTCTTTTCAGTGTGGGGCAGGAATGAATCCCAGATAAAATCAGGTAGTATCGGTCACCCATCTAAGCCGCACTCTAACATGCTTCACTTCAACATGTGCGGTTGTCTGTATCATCACTTTAGTCTGTAATAGTGTCATTCCTTGTGTCTGTATCATCCACTATGTCCGATATCAAGAGTTTATTGCCCCAGCGTGATGTTTCAATAAGTGACGTATCGAAACTATACGTCCTACTATGTAGATATCGTACAGACAATGGATTGGTATCGTCGATTCATTGCGACATCACAAATTTGCCCGTCTCAACATAGAATTTGATTACCTTTGATCAAAAACATGTTAATTTTAGACATACTCATGCAATAAAAGCATTTCACTCGGGACCAAGTTGATATTAAATAGAACATCATGCAATATCCTCTATATATATTTGTGGTGAAAAACCACTCACTGGTCTTCTATACTATGTGTGGATGCGACTTTTCTGACGCTATAATGAAAGGATGCACGCTGTATATATCTGTGGATGTCACTTGGTCAATCCGAATGGCGGAATGCTGAAGATCGCGAGTGACCACCATCCCCAAATATATAAACACACACACACACCTATTATATAGCTATTGGTGTTGTCCTTGCACGTTTCTTCTTGGATGTTGAAAAATATAACAAGCCTTATATGCAAGATAACATTTATTCAACCACGGCAGTAACTGATGAGAAGAAATAAAGAAATGAAAAGATCTGGCCATGTTGATAGTGCAGGTGGCCCCATTGTTTGTACTCCCTTGATTTTAGACTGTAAATGTAGATCTTAAAGTAGGCAATGATACAATATACTCAAATACTATTCTATGGTATTATTAATTAGAGAAAATAACATGTACAAACACAATAAATATCAAATGATAAACAACAATCAATACGAATTTTCTGTAAAATTGTTCAAACATTTTCAAAAATATACTAAATTTAATACAAAATATGATTAATCAAATACATTAATTTCATTTTCAAGTAAAAAAAGCTTGCTTTACACATTTTCAACAATAAAAAATTCCAACAATAAAAACGAACAAATTTACAGAAAATTGAATTTCTTGAACGAGTAACAGTAAAGTCAATGCCCATATGTAATGTCTCTGCTGTGTCCAGTACCTGAATAAGTCATGCTGAACAAAGGTAAATGCTTGTTAAATAGTTGGGAGTTTGGCCCCAATATTGCTACCAGACAAGGGTGATTGAATAATGGTGGATAAGTAGAAACCAACCACAAAAATATGACCACAAATCTTTTACATTTTTTTTCCATAAAAGAAACAGCAAGGTGCCTTAAATTTCAATATTTTAATTTTAATGGAGTCAAAAGAAATCAGCTGAACAATTTGACACATCAAGCCGACGATGACCTTTCTAGTTGAACAGGTCAAGGTCAAGGTTGTAGATGAGGTCAGGTCGAGGTGACCCGAACACTTCCTCTGCAGCATCATGTCCAGTCTTCATGATAGGAATTGCCTGAGCTATTGGCTTGTCCATCTTCTTCATTTGTCTTGGGTACATCTGAGCGCTGCAAACATTAACAGTATCTTTGGTCACACATTTATAGGAACACTCTGCAGGCACAAAGTATTATGATTGAATGTCATATCCCACACCACTGATAATCACATACAGGAAGAACTTGTGGTTTTCAATCTAAAATTAAACACTATGTATTTTTGAACGAGTGAATGAAAGCGTCACAGTAGGAATTTTTCACCCACATGTGACAATTCATTTCTATACTCCCATACCCAGACTGAAATGAGCAGTCGCCGACCAATACATACCATATCTCAGCCAGACAGACGTAGAAGATTTTGGGCTTGGGCATCCCGTTGAAGGTGGATGACGCACACAGGGTGTACGCTCCCATATCCTCAAAGTACAGCCAATCGCCGATCTCAAGCTCCGGGAGACGACACTCCTCCTTGATGCAGTCAAGCCCGTCACAGGTCGGCCCCCACACGCTGGATGTGAAGGTCAGGTCATCGCAACCTTCCTGTAGGTAACATGTCATTGTTGATTGAATAAAGATACATGTTTAACTAGTATATTTTATTTATTTATTTTGAATTGGGTTTTTTGTTTGTATTTTAATTGGTGTTTAGAGTTGCTTTCTGGAATCTTTAACCAATATCACGACTTGTCAGTTTAGGGTAGGAGGAAACCTGCAACATCAGTAATGCTGAATGTTGCAGTAAACCTGCGAGCACCGGCTGGTATTGGGTGAGTGAGTGAATATGGAGTTTAACATCACTGCGGAAATCTTTCACCCATTTGCGACGAGACAAGACAAAGGATAATAATTGCATTGACACTCTACTGACAGTGCATCCTATCAATAGTGCATCCGGAATTTGGGCTTAGAGCCGATTTCAAGATTCTTTCACATATATCGTAGGTTGCTAGTTTAGGGCAGGAAGAAACCTGCATCCTCAGTACAAGGACCAAATCATGGAAAACAAACCTGCAGGACAGACGGGGTGACAGCAGCGTGGTCGAACAGCAGACAGTTGAAGGAGCCGTACACACCGTCGTTGATGTAGTACATGAACGCAGGCTCGTCGTTCCCAGTCACAATGTGGTCTGCAACAAATACACCTTCCATGCTGAGCCAGTTTCTTCATCAGCGAGTGATTATAGAGTTTAATGTCGCTGCGGGAATCTTTCATCCATTTGCGACTATTTCTTCATCGGAGAAATCAAATGCAAATTAACTCTCTCAATGCTGGAGGCAATTAGATGCCACAAAGGGCAGCATCTGTGCTTAATCCATTCACCTGTACACGACGACAGTGTTCAAATTAAAAGGTAGTCCGGGCATCATTTGAAAACCTGCAATGTTAAAGGTGTCTATGCGACCCCCTGAAAATTACAGATTGGAGAATGACCCCTCTTATCATTTTCTTTATTTCGAACACTGACATAAAACTATGGCCGTACCTGCAGTGGAATGGTCTCTGGCTATGATCCTCTTAGCAATGATGTTGGTAGCCAGTGTGAAGGCAGAGGCCACAAAGTACCGACCCGGCTCGGCGATGACGCGCACACCCTCATCTACGGGGAAGTACTTGTCCAGTGCATCGTTCAAAACCTCCGTTATCTGTAATCGTCAACATCCACATTCACACCAGTATTCAATATCAATTACTATTGGATTGGACTATGCAAGAAAATACTTGATTGTGTACGACTGAATTTGTCACTGTATGTCAAAAATAATACAGGTACAAATATCTAGATACAAAAAATTATGAGATTCTGTAAATATTGCAAACTGCCGCTTTCTGTTGGCAATAATATCACAATGAGGTTTATTACAATTAAAATTACAACATTCATCACCATGAGCACCAACATTTCTCCTCTTCAAGCACAGATTGGATTAACTCTACATACAATAGATGCAACCAGAAAGGACCTAAATAGAAGCTCCAGTGAATGATCCAGCTAGGAGAGGGTTAACTGCTGCCAGAATTGAGGAAACTTCTATACACGACAAGAAGCAAGGAACCCCAGGAAAGGCAATAGCACGGACGCGAGCCTCACCTCTTCGAAGGCAATGGGAGCTGACCGCTGTCCTGGGAAGCCACCGCCAATGTCCAGCAGTGTGAAGTCGAAGCCCATCTCCAGTCCCGTCTGGAACACGCGGTACGCCATCTCAATGGCGACGGAATAGGCGTCGGCATCCTCCACACCACTGCCTACGTGGAAGCTGCAACCGGACATTATCAAATTATTGCTTTAAATCGCTACAGGAATATTTCACCAATATCGGGCAAGTTAACTCGCCTTCAGCAGGGAGAGGGTTAATGCTTTGTACACCCGTTATTTGAACCAAATAATCACCAGACAAGGTAGACAACATTTTGCGATAATGACTACAAATACTGTGGATATCTAGAATAATATTGCGAAAAAGCGTTTAAAATACGTCCCACAAAAAATCCAAAATAGATTTCTAAGGACGGAAATTAATTAACACTGGCTAGTAGAAGTTTCAGGGCAATTTGAACATAATTCAGACCCTTCAAATTTTAATGCTTAACTCCCTGATTCCTGAACCTGAGGAAAGCAGCCCATACACGATCAATATGAATGACAATCATACAATAATATTGATACATTATTATTGACTATTTTTCTGTTGATCACCAACAGCATTGCGCAAGTCAATTCTTTTGCTTCAATATCACCCACTAACAGTCAATAATATTGTCAATTATCCAGTATTGACACTATTATTGTCATTATCGTCATGATCGTGTATGGGCCGCTTATGGTAATAAGATTTTTAGTAGATTATTTCATCTCCTCTCACCTGACTCCCACCACATTGAGGTCCAAATCCTTGGCCTTCTCCAGCAGGGCTCTGACCTTGGCGGGGTGGCAGCCAAACTTCATCCCCAGCTCACACTGAACCTTGAAGTTGTTAGGTGGCAGTACGCGCAACACCAGCCTGGAAACACCATATCAAATCAACATAAAAGTCATGTCCATGAAAAATTGCCATAGCCCTAGACATAAAAATCAAGGTTTATGTACTTTCCCTTTCCTGCTACAGTACAGTAAAACATCGCTAGAATTAATTGGGAGTTTGGGGGGGGTCATTTTAAAATCTGCAATGTTACTTAAACAAAGGTATCCGTCTGAACCCCTGAAAATTACAAATTTTACCACCATTAACATTAGGCTTATGGAGAATGACACCCTTATTATTTACTTTATTTCGAACACTGGTAAAAGGATGGTGCACTCGCCGATTTAGTCCTAGACTACCAGTACGCTGTTGTGAAATGCAGGCTTGGGGATGGATGAGAACTAAAAGTTGCTCAATAAACACATTTTCAAATAATACCTTTTGGTCATTAGAAATCTATTGCTACAAAATACAAGACTTGCCTGGCATCAGGGAACACAGCCTTAGTTTTGACAAGCTCAGCTTCATTGTCAAATGTCATAAGGTCAACATTGCGCTTTTCAGCGTACTTCAGAAAGGACCGCTGCTTGCAAGGGTTGGCATATATTATGCGACTAGGATCCACACCCAAAGTCAACACCTTGTCAATCTCGCCCTGAAAAGCAAATCGGAGACGGTGAGTGATCTGTTGCTCAGCATCACAGCAGGAATCTTTTAACTAGATGCAATTCAAATTTTTTTAATTTTAGACAAATATTTGTTGCAGTGCAAATTGTAGTACGGTAGATGCATTTTTCATGGAGATTCAAGCACCAATCATAAATGTTTTATTTGTTTGACCAGACAGAAGACCTCTTGATGGCACATGCCTGCCAACCATTATAATACCAAGATAACGTAGAACATTTTATTTCTGCAATATTCAACATGTTCAACCAGATAGCTTTCTCAAATATATTTGAGAAAGCTATCTGGTTGAACATGTTGAATATTGCAGAAATAAAATGTTCTACGTTATCTTGGTATTATAATGGTTGGCAGGCATGTGCCATCAAGAGGTCTTCTGTCTGGTCAAACAAATAAAACATTTATGATTGGTGCTTGAATCTCCATGAAAAATGCATCTACCGTACTACAATTTGCACTGCAACAAATATTTGTCTAAAATTAAAAAAATTTGAATTGCATCTAGTTAAAAGATTCCTGCTGTGATGCTGAGCAACAGATCACTCACCGTCTCCGATTTGCTTTTCAGGGCGAGATTGACAAGGTGTTGACTTTGGGTGTGGATCCTAGTCGCATAATATATGCCAACCCTTGCAAGCAGCGGTCCTTTCTGAAGTACGCTGAAAAGCGCAATGTTGACCTTATGACATTTGACAATGAAGCTGAGCTTGTCAAAACTAAGGCTGTGTTCCCTGATGCCAGGCAAGTCTTGTATTTTGTAGCAATAGATTTCTAATGACCAAAAGGTATTATTTGAAAATGTGTTTATTGAGCAACTTTTAGTTCTCATCCATCCCCAAGCCTGCATTTCACAACAGCGTACTGGTAGTCTAGGACTAAATCGGCGAGTGCACCATCCTTTTACCAGTGTTCGAAATAAAGTAAATAATAAGGGTGTCATTCTCCATAAGCCTAATGTTAATGGTGGTAAAATTTGTAATTTTCAGGGGTTCAGACGGATACCTTTGTTTAAGTAACATTGCAGATTTTAAAATGACCCCCCCCAAACTCCCAATTAATTCTAGCGATGTTTTACTGTACTGTAGCAGGAAAGGGAAAGTACATAAACCTTGATTTTTATGTCTAGGGCTATGGCAATTTTTCATGGACATGACTTTTATGTTGATTTGATATGGTGTTTCCAGGCTGGTGTTGCGCGTACTGCCACCTAACAACTTCAAGGTTCAGTGTGAGCTGGGGATGAAGTTTGGCTGCCACCCCGCCAAGGTCAGAGCCCTGCTGGAGAAGGCCAAGGATTTGGACCTCAATGTGGTGGGAGTCAGGTGAGAGGAGATGAAATAATCTACTAAAAATCTTATTACCATAAGCGGCCCATACACGATCATGACGATAATGACAATAATAGTGTCAATACTGGATAATTGACAATATTATTGACTGTTAGTGGGTGATATTGAAGCAAAAGAATTGACTTGCGCAATGCTGTTGGTGATCAACAGAAAAATAGTCAATAATAATGTATCAATATTATTGTATGATTGTCATTCATATTGATCGTGTATGGGCTGCTTTCCTCAGGTTCAGGAATCAGGGAGTTAAGCATTAAAATTTGAAGGGTCTGAATTATGTTCAAATTGCCCTGAAACTTCTACTAGCCAGTGTTAATTAATTTCCGTCCTTAGAAATCTATTTTGGATTTTTTGTGGGACGTATTTTAAACGCTTTTTCGCAATATTATTCTAGATATCCACAGTATTTGTAGTCATTATCGCAAAATGTTGTCTACCTTGTCTGGTGATTATTTGGTTCAAATAACGGGTGTACAAAGCATTAACCCTCTCCCTGCTGAAGGCGAGTTAACTTGCCCGATATTGGTGAAATATTCCTGTAGCGATTTAAAGCAATAATTTGATAATGTCCGGTTGCAGCTTCCACGTAGGCAGTGGTGTGGAGGATGCCGACGCCTATTCCGTCGCCATTGAGATGGCGTACCGCGTGTTCCAGACGGGACTGGAGATGGGCTTCGACTTCACACTGCTGGACATTGGCGGTGGCTTCCCAGGACAGCGGTCAGCTCCCATTGCCTTCGAAGAGGTGAGGCTCGCGTCCGTGCTATTGCCTTTCCTGGGGTTCCTTGCTTCTTGTCGTGTATAGAAGTTTCCTCAATTCTGGCAGCAGTTAACCCTCTCCTAGCTGGATCATTCACTGGAGCTTCTATTTAGGTCCTTTCTGGTTGCATCTATTGTATGTAGAGTTAATCCAATCTGTGCTTGAAGAGGAGAAATGTTGGTGCTCATGGTGATGAATGTTGTAATTTTAATTGTAATAAACCTCATTGTGATATTATTGCCAACAGAAAGCGGCAGTTTGCAATATTTACAGAATCTCATAATTTTTTGTATCTAGATATTTGTACCTGTATTATTTTTGACATACAGTGACAAATTCAGTCGTACACAATCAAGTATTTTCTTGCATAGTCCAATCCAATAGTAATTGATATTGAATACTGGTGTGAATGTGGATGTTGACGATTACAGATAACGGAGGTTTTGAACGATGCACTGGACAAGTACTTCCCCGTAGATGAGGGTGTGCGCGTCATCGCCGAGCCGGGTCGGTACTTTGTGGCCTCTGCCTTCACACTGGCTACCAACATCATTGCTAAGAGGATCATAGCCAGAGACCATTCCACTGCAGGTACGGCCATAGTTTTATGTCAGTGTTCGAAATAAAGAAAATGATAAGAGGGGTCATTCTCCAATCTGTAATTTTCAGGGGGTCGCATAGACACCTTTAACATTGCAGGTTTTCAAATGATGCCCGGACTACCTTTTAATTTGAACACTGTCGTCGTGTACAGGTGAATGGATTAAGCACAGATGCTGCCCTTTGTGGCATCTAATTGCCTCCAGCATTGAGAGAGTTAATTTGCATTTGATTTCTCCGATGAAGAAATAGTCGCAAATGGATGAAAGATTCCCGCAGCGACATTAAACTCTATAATCACTCGCTGATGAAGAAACTGGCTCAGCATGGAAGGTGTATTTGTTGCAGACCACATTGTGACTGGGAACGACGAGCCTGCGTTCATGTACTACATCAACGACGGTGTGTACGGCTCCTTCAACTGTCTGCTGTTCGACCACGCTGCTGTCACCCCGTCTGTCCTGCAGGTTTGTTTTCCATGATTTGGTCCTTGTACTGAGGATGCAGGTTTCTTCCTGCCCTAAACTAGCAACCTACGATATATGTGAAAGAATCTTGAAATCGGCTCTAAGCCCAAATTCCGGATGCACTATTGATAGGATGCACTGTCAGTAGAGTGTCAATGCAATTATTATCCTTTGTCTTGTCTCGTCGCAAATGGGTGAAAGATTTCCGCAGTGATGTTAAACTCCATATTCACTCACTCACCCAATACCAGCCGGTGCTCGCAGGTTTACTGCAACATTCAGCATTACTGATGTTGCAGGTTTCCTCCTACCCTAAACTGACAAGTCGTGATATTGGTTAAAGATTCCAGAAAGCAACTCTAAACACCAATTAAAATACAAACAAAAAACCCAATTCAAAATAAATAAATAAAATATACTAGTTAAACATGTATCTTTATTCAATCAACAATGACATGTTACCTACAGGAAGGTTGCGATGACCTGACCTTCACATCCAGCGTGTGGGGGCCGACCTGTGACGGGCTTGACTGCATCAAGGAGGAGTGTCGTCTCCCGGAGCTTGAGATCGGCGATTGGCTGTACTTTGAGGATATGGGAGCGTACACCCTGTGTGCGTCATCCACCTTCAACGGGATGCCCAAGCCCAAAATCTTCTACGTCTGTCTGGCTGAGATATGGTATGTATTGGTCGGCGACTGCTCATTTCAGTCTGGGTATGGGAGTATAGAAATGAATTGTCACATGTGGGTGAAAAATTCCTACTGTGACGCTTTCATTCACTCGTTCAAAAATACATAGTGTTTAATTTTAGATTGAAAACCACAAGTTCTTCCTGTATGTGATTATCAGTGGTGTGGGATATGACATTCAATCATAATACTTTGTGCCTGCAGAGTGTTCCTATAAATGTGTGACCAAAGATACTGTTAATGTTTGCAGCGCTCAGATGTACCCAAGACAAATGAAGAAGATGGACAAGCCAATAGCTCAGGCAATTCCTATCATGAAGACTGGACATGATGCTGCAGAGGAAGTGTTCGGGTCACCTCGACCTGACCTCATCTACAACCTTGACCTTGACCTGTTCAACTAGAAAGGTCATCGTCGGCTTGATGTGTCAAATTGTTCAGCTGATTTCTTTTGACTCCATTAAAATTAAAATATTGAAATTTAAGGCACCTTGCTGTTTCTTTTATGGAAAAAAAATGTAAAAGATTTGTGGTCATATTTTTGTGGTTGGTTTCTACTTATCCACCATTATTCAATCACCCTTGTCTGGTAGCAATATTGGGGCCAAACTCCCAACTATTTAACAAGCATTTACCTTTGTTCAGCATGACTTATTCAGGTACTGGACACAGCAGAGACATTACATATGGGCATTGACTTTACTGTTACTCGTTCAAGAAATTCAATTTTCTGTAAATTTGTTCGTTTTTATTGTTGGAATTTTTTATTGTTGAAAATGTGTAAAGCAAGCTTTTTTTACTTGAAAATGAAATTAATGTATTTGATTAATCATATTTTGTATTAAATTTAGTATATTTTTGAAAATGTTTGAACAATTTTACAGAAAATTCGTATTGATTGTTGTTTATCATTTGATATTTATTGTGTTTGTACATGTTATTTTCTCTAATTAATAATACCATAGAATAGTATTTGAGTATATTGTATCATTGCCTACTTTAAGATCTACATTTACAGTCTAAAATCAAGGGAGTACAAACAATGGGGCCACCTGCACTATCAACATGGCCAGATCTTTTCATTTCTTTATTTCTTCTCATCAGTTACTGCCGTGGTTGAATAAATGTTATCTTGCATATAAGGCTTGTTATATTTTTCAACATCCAAGAAGAAACGTGCAAGGACAACACCAATAGCTATATAATAGGTGTGTGTGTGTGTTTATATATTTGGGGATGGTGGTCACTCGCGATCTTCAGCATTCCGCCATTCGGATTGACCAAGTGACATCCACAGATATATACAGCGTGCATCCTTTCATTATAGCGTCAGAAAAGTCGCATCCACACATAGTATAGAAGACCAGTGAGTGGTTTTTCACCACAAATATATATAGAGGATATTGCATGATGTTCTATTTAATATCAACTTGGTCCCGAGTGAAATGCTTTTATTGCATGAGTATGTCTAAAATTAACATGTTTTTGATCAAAGGTAATCAAATTCTATGTTGAGACGGGCAAATTTGTGATGTCGCAATGAATCGACGATACCAATCCATTGTCTGTACGATATCTACATAGTAGGACGTATAGTTTCGATACGTCACTTATTGAAACATCACGCTGGGGCAATAAACTCTTGATATCGGACATAGTGGATGATACAGACACAAGGAATGACACTATTACAGACTAAAGTGATGATACAGACAACCGCACATGTTGAAGTGAAGCATGTTAGAGTGCGGCTTAGATGGGTGACCGATACTACCTGATTTTATCTGGGATTCATTCCTGCCCCACACTGAAAAGAGTCTGAAAAAACCTGTGGTTCACCCAGCAGAGAATGGGTACATGGAAGGATGAGATGGCCATGTGAATGATAACCTTGTAGTGCCTTGAATGGCAGCTTGGGTTGTATACTCCCCAGGGAGTTGAGAAGTAATTGAGTGCACACACATCCATTGACCTGGGTAATGTATAGGGCTTTGCGCGTGCTGTAGTGTGGATTTGGTGCTATATAAAACTGCACATTATTGTTATTATTATTACGGATACAGACGCAGGGTACAAAGGGGATGATACAAAGACATTTCCACATATCCACTTCACAGTGTCATGACATTATTTTGGTTTAATATTTTGAGAAAAAGTATTTGGTCACTGTAATAGCATGGTCACTGTAATGATTTTACGAGGGAAGGTTTACTTAGCAAATGTTTTTGGAAGCGGACATAAAATCAAGCCCAATGTGCATGCAAACACGGACAACGGCTTCTGTATACATAATGCAAAGGGACATATATTCCTATTTGAAATGTGATACATCAAATGACAAGATATATAGCGGAATATGATTTGTTTTATACCGTTAACTATCGAGTGCTGGGGGATAAGTACATCAGTAAATAACAACTTTTGGGTGGATAAATCAAGCGTAATTAGTTTCAGATCGAA
>JAUTBZ010147115.1:0-27099 GCA_032361785.1 Lepetodrilus galriftensis
ATGTATATGATGTAAATACTCAGGAGCGGGTTTTCTCCTAAGTTGGCATAACTTGTACACAATACAATTCTATTGTGAATAAAATATGTTTAAACTAAACTGACTTATTACTTTTTATTGAATGTACCGGTCAAAATCGTGTTAACGTTATAGCTTGCAATATAAGTTCATGAAGCTCAGAACACTAGGATGGCTCCAAGTAGATATTCATATACAAATCTATACCCGCAATATTGCAGTGATCTAACACATGCAGCAGCAGTGGTGGAGCTCAACGCAGTGGTGCACTAACCAGACCAGTGATGAGATCGACACACAAACGCGCGGCTGAGCAAGCGTGATGATCATCGTCAATTTCACGCTGTTGCGACATTTACATGCATTGTTAATTTCGACAATTATCGCGAAGTTGTCGTCCTGAACTTTACTAAACCTATCTTTGCACAATAAAGTCATTAGAAGGGGGTCAGTGAAAACATGATATTTGTTTACGCTGACTAGATATCAGCAAGGTGACGTTATTACCGCAGAATTGAGGACTTAATGTCAGCATAATTTGCTGGAGGCAGATATGAATTCGGAAGCGAAGAGCTAATGCTTGACATATATCTGTGTGTACATATATACATATCATATTATTGCATCTCTCGGCTCTCAGGAAAGACTGCCGTTAACGACCAATTTGACAGCATTTTTTTGTCAAACACTACCACAATGTCTAATTAAATTGAAATTTGGTACATTTGTTGCCAGCAAAGAAATAATAGATATTGCTGACACTTTTTCACTGCCAACCATTACTGTATACTCCTCAGGGAGTTGTGGAGGCCAAGTAAGTGCAGACTGATCCAATGGTGGCGGTATCATAGCATTATGAGCATGTACTCAAGATGATGAGAGAGAGGAAGAGAGATTAGGAGAGAAAGATGAGAAGGAAAGAGAGAGAGAGAGAGAGTGAGAGAGAGAGAGAAAGAGAGAGAGAAGGAACAAGAAGACAAAGACACAGAGAAGGAACAGAGAGAAAAAAACCAGGAAGGATGGAGGGAGGTAATAACACACACATTATATGATCAATTACTGCCTATGACTTGTTATTGTGATATGGACATAAGTAGCGTATAAAATCTGGCCCACAGTGGCCCAATAGAAGTCAAGATTTAACAGGGTATTAACAGGCACTGAATGATGACATACAGTGGCACACATTCAAGCACCGGCCTACTATGCAGCTAGCTGAGCACAAACAATGTAGCTATTGCATAATTCAAACCATATATTGCAAACAAACAAAAAACACCATGAAAAAGATAAATATGTTGGAAGATCCTTCAAGATAAATCAACTCTTTAAGTCGACAAATTATGCCCTATCATCATCTATTTATATGCAAAGGTTTTTGAAAATAGTCCCTGTGTGTCTATATAAAGCGAATGTATCCTGCAAACATTGATGCAATTTGACACAAAATACTTCGCCTACATGTGAACAGAACCTCACATTTTTTTCATTGCGTATTTGGTACAGTCGAACCTTCCGAAGAAGAGCACAATCTCAAACTTAGACATGCACGTTTTTTGTTTGTTTTGTATGTGTCTGCGCGCAGCATTCACGGGATGGTGCGACTGTAGCCACACATGTCATATCCCATCATGCTAACGGCCTGCTTGTTGACTGTTGTTGCATAAAGGAAGCGTAACCGCGTTCATATCTCTCCTAGTACTTTTAACCTCATGTGTTACATGCTCTTTCCTTGCAATTATGTACACATACAAATACAAAAAATTTAAATTAAATTAAAAACCATGCATGTGTAAATCAGGAAAGAAAATAGGTAGAAAAGCATGCACATGAACATTTTGCAGATTTATGAATTGGGGTATGCAGGAGGGTGGTTGGGGGTTGGTTGGGTGGGGTGTTTTAATAATATTAATAATAATAATAATAATAATAATAATAATAATGATAATAAATAATAATAATAATAATAATAAAAAAATAAAAAAAAATAACAATAATGATAATAATAATAATAATAATAGTAATAATATAATAACAATATTAATAATAATAGTACAGTCAGACCCAGTTATAACGGACACTTCCGTTTTTGTTAAAATCTGACTGGTAAGCAAAACTGGATCGTCTGATCAATCATTCATCGATTTAAAGTATATACAGTGCTCCCTCGATATAACGCCCTTCTATGCACCGCGGATTCGGATACAACATTTAAAACCAAAAAAAAGAAGATTTTTTTCCCCCACCAATTATATTTGTTGACATAACGCGGGTATTATAACGCGGGTGGCATGTCATGGACCCCAACTTCAGCATTATATCGAGGGAGTACTGTAGTAGGAAATCTGTATTGGTTAAAAGTTTACCGGTAAGCGGTGAATGAGTGAATATGGAGTTTAACGTTGCTGCAGGAATCTTTCACCCATTTGCAACGATAAAGCAATTAATTATTTTACTATATGTGTTTTAAAAATGAAGAAGTTTAAAAATGAAGAATGTTGTTGATAAGCTAGCCAATATATTGCACTTGATATGTAAAAAAGCTATATGAATAGTTTAAAAAGATGTAATGAAGACATAGAATGATGAATTTGAATAAATAGTACCATAATTGAAATGATGAGATCTTAAAATGTGTGATATAAACCAATTTCTTTTATAAATGATAATATGAGGTGAAAAGATGTCTGAAAAGATGTTTGAGGTTTGGCGAGGAGTAAAACCCGGCACGCTGAGCTGCAAAGTCCACACAGTCAAGCAAAATATATCTGACCGTGAGGTAAGTGGAGAAACCATGATAACGGGGTCTGACAGTAGTAATAATAATCATAATGATATCATAATGAAATAATTAAAGATAACAATCATAATAATAATAAAATTACAACGACAACAACGTGTATATTAAAAACACACAAACTGGAATGCTTGAAAGTATGGTGAAAGCACTAAACATTATTATTTCATGACAATATACACTGTTAACTGTCAAGGGTGACATAAACTGTTTTTCAAGGATGACAAAAACTTGTGAATCACTTTTGTACAATCTTAGAATCTAAAGCCATGTCATCTCCAGGGAATACAACAAATTATTTCATTGTTTCTATGTGCTTCAATTTGCTGCTTAAATAAATATAGTAAACATAAAAAATGACGTGCAAGGAATATCAACTTACAGCCTACGTTATGTGGATGCATGATTGAGTTTTGCAAGTCATTTTCAAGAGCAGTCTTCGGTTACAGCAATGACGTCCATTAAACATTCATGGTCTGTGCTACAACAGACATGCTTCAGTGTTTTTAATTACGGGTTACTTTTACCTTCCTGATTGAAATTCTTTCATTGAGGTTCTCAACACCTTTTCACGCATTATTCTCAGTAATTTTTATGTTCATCTGTTTAATGTTGGGAGGAAAACCTGCAATAATTGTGCATTATGACAATACCCACAATTACGGATTAAGACGTCATGTGCAATAATCATGCATTGTGACAATACCCACAAACAAGGATATAAGAAGTCATGTAAAATGTATATTTTCCAGTTGTTGTTAAGACAGTTAACTTTTAGATGAGATGTGCACTGTGAGTAATGTAATTACAGTTCATGGTTTCTTATGAGTGATGTGTTTATAGTGGGAACGTATAGCAACTACGGTATGTGTTTCAATAAGTTACTGCTGATGTTGATGCTGCTCCCTGGACAAGCTACTGGTGTCGTTACGTGAGAATTAAACTCAGAATCCCTGGATTTGTATTCTGACATTAGCGGAAATATGACAACCATAAACTTTCGAGTTTATTTTCTTTTTAATGAAAAATAATTTTCGTATATTTTTTAAAAGAACACATTTAAAACGCATTTCATTACATAAATTAATTTAGTTTAGTTTAAACATATTTTATTCACAATAGAAAGGGATTGGGTACAAGTTGTGGCAACTTAGGAAAAGAAAACTTTCATATACAAAAAAATGTACGCTATATCTTAACGTAAAAGATGCAATGCAGCGTTATCGCACAGTCTTTGTACTTTTATACTTTGTTAGGATTCTCCATGTGTTCAAGTACTCTGTTAATTATACATTAATAATGGAAGACAAACATATGGTTGAAAATAACGTAAGACACTCTTTCAGCGTGTTGAAAGCTTACCAAACTGACAACCGATGGATACACATTGTAAGTGACTTGTTCATCCCGCAAAACAATATAAATGTCATTTATAGATTAAAATAAATGTCCCGCGATCTATCTTGGTAGCTCACCATTGTCACTTTATGACCAGTTGTGGCGAGATATCTATAATTCATTGTCATTACAAAACGTAAAGATTCTTGTTGTGTGTGTGTGTCTAAGGGAGGGGATTTCATTGTTTACGATACATCGCAAAGAAAATAAAAATCCATCTGTGTTCATTTTGAAAGAGATCAAAGACTCATTACGCATCAATATCGAACATTTTAATGTTACATAAACTTCAGGTGATAAGTTCCATGCATTTCTTTTCAAAATATTTAACATGCACTCGCTGCTTGTCACACATTAGCATGCTTTTCATTAGAAGTGTCTACTTCACTACATTAATTACTTCGTCGCAGCGAAAATGTCGAATGCGTTGTGTCTATGCTAATCTTGTTTCACTGATATGTGCATTGATTGGAATAGAGCCTCGCAGCATTGTGTACTATGTGACATGTCTATCGCTGTACCGTTACCGATATATACGTAAACACGTCTATATGGAAACCTGGCGGCGATCAGCATGCATTGTGGGATTTGTTTACTGCAGCGCCTAGCAACAAAGACCGAGAGAGAAAAGGTGTATGTGTGTGTTTGTGTGTCTGGTTGTGGCGGTGGGGTGGGTTGGGGGGAGAGGGGTTTTCAGTACTATCAGTGTCGGTGACGATATACTCAAGATGATCGTAATCTACGCCATGGTCGACTATTAGGTGACAAAAGTAAAGTGTGTCGTCCACAATCGTGACTCGATTATCCACAAGGTAGTGATTTCGCTTGAGCTCAAAGAAAAAAGTTCTGTCCATTCATAGTCAGTCAATATTCGTGGCCGTAAACGCGGACCAAACACAATTGAAATTGTAAATATCTTTATTGGCGATGACTCCCTTAATGCACTGACGTCAATAGTGGGCAGAAATGAGCTTGTATCTGGACACAAATTCTTGTCTTTGCCTGACGGAACGCCAAATGAAACGGTTTAGGGAGAGACACAGATATCTGAGAGTATGTATTGATCTACCATCCACGAATGAATATTATCTGTAAGATGGAAGAAGTACGATGTACATTTATAGACAATTGCCTTCTCAACAAACCGGTGAAGTAGGAAAGGAAAGAGAGATAGGAGAGTGGGAAAATTGAGGGTGGGGTGGGTGTGATTTGGGGGTAGGGTGGGTGTGATTTGGGGGTATGTATGAAAGGAGTATCTGGGTGGTTATGTATGAATTGGGGGTATGCAGAAGGGTGGTTGGGGGTTGGGTGGGATGTTTTGAAGGGTTATTAGTTTTGTGGGTGGGTATGGTGGGTATGTGTGATTAGGTGGGTAGTACGGGAGGATAGGGTTATTAGTTTTGTGGATGGGTATGGTGGGTATGTGTGATTAGGGGTGGGTATGGTGGGAGGATAGGGTTATTAGTTTTATGGGTGGATATGGGGGGTATGTGTGATTAGGGGTGGGTAGTATGGGAGGATAGGGTTATTAGTTTCATGGATGGGTAATAATAATGTGCACATGTATATTGCAACAAATCCATGCTTGAAACCATGCATATAGCGTGACGTTAGTGTGTAGGTACGGTGTGTGATTTAGGGTGGGTAACATGGGAAGATATTGTTATTAGCTTCTTGGGTGAGTAGGGTGGGTGTGATTTGGCATTGGAAGGGTGGAAGAGGATGCATGAGGTTATTTGTGGGCAGGGTGGGATAGGATGCATGAGGTTAATTGAGGGTGAGCAGGGTAGGTGAATGATATTTACGGATGAGAGTGATTAATTTGTGTGTTTGGGGTGGAAAGGGGGGGGAGGGTTTCAGAAATATAATGTAAATAACCATGACGACTGTACTAAAGCAGCTACCCTAAGAATAAACATTGGGGGGTGGTTGCACACTACACATACAAAATCCTGTAAAGTTCTTTAGGAAGCAAGTGCACATTTCAGATAGAAAAAAATCTCTTTAATTGCAGAGCAGTGTAACGTAAGTTTTAAGATTCTTTAAGTAGAAATAAGCCACCACCTACTTGTCGGCAACCTACAATGTGATGAGAGTGCGGGGAATATTTGGGGGGTAGTCGACAGGTAATGGTGAACAACCATTACGGATAAACCTTGTGGATCTTGACGAATTCCCAACAACCCCAGTACAGCAATCATTCAAGAAGCAAGTGCTCATTTAAGATATTTTAAAAAAATCTCTGCGATTTGTGGCGTAAAGATTTATGCGTAAAGTAGAAAGTCACCTACACATCTCAGCAACCCACAACGGTGTGAGCCGTGAACTTGTGATTTATGAAACACCGGTGAGATTAGACTTACACAACAGAGCTATGCAACTTCTCAGAGTAAACACAACATGAAAAAAGGAAAGGTGTCTAGGTAAAGATACAGCAAATCACAAAGAACGTATTTTTCTACGTATTCAAGCGCCGGAGACAGGTGGTAAATATACGAGCATGAAGTTATAATCGTCCGAGGATCCGTGTCTGATAGCGACAGGGAGGGCTCATTATCTGCGAAATTTAACCGATTAGAAATAGCGCAAAACGATGACATTTAATATTAATTGTTTTGGGCTTGAATACATCATATAAGGCATTTATAATGGATGCTTCGTGCCAAGTTGAGTTTTAATATATTTATACGTCTTGACATATATACATCACCTTCAGTCAAGACCTACTTCTTCCAAGAATAAATATCTCAATGATATCTATTTATATTATTTTAGGATCTATTTTTATTTCCATTTTAATTGGCATCCCCCAAAAAATAAGGAAAGAATATAGTTCTTAAAAAAAATGTTTCAACATTATAAAAATGCTAAATATAAATAATGACAGAAAGTCATCTATTAATAGACAATGATGAATATCAGGAAGAATACTACTTTAATTACTTCATTGATATAAATGGATCCAAGTACGGTACAGTGCGCAATACACATACCTACACACGTATCTATCTGTACTTACATTTCTACATGTCCGAGTACACTTCTACAGTCTGGTAAACTTCTTGAAGAATCCTCGTTGTGTTTCTTTCACATCACTGCAATTACACATTCACAAATTAACAGATTTCATAACACACAAACCTGATGAAGAGGCCAATATTGCTATTTGTAATGATTAATAAACACGTATGAAATTCTTATTAATTTTGGATGATCATCTATGCAAATTCAAGTTATGCTAATAGCTAATTTACCTTTTGTACATTTTTTAATAAAATTATATTTAGGCATATCTTTATATTTTATTAATTAAAAAATGTCATCAAAATATTAAAAAGTATATGCATTCCAAAAATATTCTTTATGATAGACATATTTGCGTTATTTCATGTTTTTAATTCAATCAAAATATTAAAAAGGATATTCAATCTATAAAATAAAATGGGCATATATTTGTATTACATTCTGTTCATTTATAAAATTCAATAGCATAAAAATATATAAATTATTATTTACTGTATGAACCCTAAAAAGTAAACTGTGCATTTATCATCTGCCTATAACAAAGCTATTAGACGCTGTTTTACACGGTAGATAGGTGTGTTTACAAATAGCAATATTGGCCTCTTCATCATGTTTGTCAAAATTGGATCAGTTTATTCCCCCTGCAGGGGCTAAAGGTGACAAAGTGTGCCATAATTGCATTATCAGTCACAGAGAGGAGATCCACAGATTTACCTGGGCTCAACAACGTTGCGATAGCAGCTCGCGCGTCACATGTCATGTGACCGCCACGATGAGTACTATTACTGATATGACGTGTGAGACTGACGGATCAGGTGATAAATCTAGATCACCTACGACGGTGAGAGAAAACCTTGATTTGCTCTGGGAAAGACTAACTTGAATGCATTGGGTCATAGTTAGAGATTACCGGTAACTCTCTCCATGCTGGAGGCAACCGGAGATGCCCTAAAGAGCAACTGTGTGTGTCTAATACAGCAGGGAGAGGGTTAAGGAAGACCAATGATAATACCACCAATGGATATTATTCGTTGCATGACTGAACATGGCTAAACAATTACACAATGTAATGTACATAAGTATTATCAATTAGTAATTGATAAATCCCATACCATCTACCGTATTATAGAATAACTGCTTCAGCTCATCCTTCAAGAAAGATTTTAAATGACTATTATTGACTATTAATTAAGTGGCAAATTTGAAACCATTTGAGAGTAAACAATGTTTCAAATGTATTTTTAAGAAAACCTTAACCTTATCTGCAAAGAACTGACTGAAAAGCAATAGTAAACATTGATAAAAAAACGGTCTCTGTTATCATAGTTTCTCCGCTTATCAGTCAACTTTTAACCAATACAGATTTCCTACTATATACTTTAAATCTATGAATGATTAGTCCGATGATCCGGTTGTTTTGCTCACTGGACAGATTTTAATAAAAACGGAAGTGTCCGGTATAATGGGGTCCGACTGTAAATGATTTGAGTTAATAACAACCAATGGCAGCAATTGCTAAAATAACACTTGATTTGAGTTGTTGAAAATAGCTGAAATTGTGATTTGAGCTACCGTAATAACAAATAATGCCAAATGTTAAATTATTCTGCGATTTGAGTTCATAACAAACAGTGCCAAATGTTAAATTATTCTGCGATTTGAGTTCATAACAAACAGTGCCAACTGTTAAATTATTCTGCGATTTGAGTTCATAACAAACAGTGCCAAATGTTAAATTATTCTGCTATTTGAGTTCATAACAAACAGTGCCAACTGTTAAATTATTCTGCGATTTGAGTTCATAACAAATAGTGCCGATTGTTAAATTATTCTGCGATTTGAGTTCATAACAAACAGTGCCGATTGTTAAATTACTCCAAGACTTGAGCTTATAACAAACAGTAGCAATTATGCTTAGCTACGGTACTGAACATATACAGCTATCAATACAAATGTATATCTATATACAGAAAGGATATACAGACTTACTTTGACAGTCCAACTTCATAAAAGAACACGCAATGTTTAGTACTTGGATAAACAATTTCAACACCGTTTCATTAAAATTTAATTAGTTAACGGTAGCATCTGTGGAAAAGAATTGCATTCAGTATTACTTGCATAATAGATAAGTTGCTATCCAGCCTGATGGAAGCTTTGTTCATTATAATACGTGTGACCTTTTATATATCTACACACATACATATCTACACACACACATATACATACATACATATACATATATATATACATACACATACACACACACATACATATGGTACATACATAACATAACACACACACACACATATACACACACACACACACACACACACACACACACACACACACACACATATCTGTATATATGTAATATTGAATAAACAAAAACGACATAACATCTGGTATTGGTATAATAAAACTGAAACTTAACACGTCACATACGCATAATTTATGATCATGAGATCCACGCATTTAAAACACTGTGCATGGATATTCGGTGTGGTTACGCATCATGCAAAATCTGATTAATAACAGTGAAGTGATTTTCTATATCTCCGTGGTATTTACGTGGATGATAATGGCATTTGCCCACAAACAATAAGCAAACATGGCCGCATCCGACTCATCTAGCGCATTATTGACAACTTGATTTGACAGACTCGGGATGGCAATGTACAATGTTTATCTAACAAAAGATCTGGCCATCTCAAACAAACACACTCACGCCAAGGTGCAAGGGGCCCTGTTAAGGTGTCAGCATTTAGTGACGGTTCAAGATCGTCTCCATGTAAACATTGTTTACAGATAATTACGATAAATGAAAATGTGTTTGTGTTTTGATACAAGAGGCCCCATTAGGGTTTAATAATTTTAATGGCAGTTCGAACTTCATCGATAATGTTGGAGTGATTTAAAGCAGGCGAAAAAGGTAAATGAATGAATTCAAAAAGAAACATTTTACAGTTCATCAAGAATTACATGGGACTACAATTATTTCCTAACCTAGTATTGAAAGAGATTTCCAATTTCATTCCTTAAATAATTCTTACAACAATTAACCCATTCTGTGATTAATGTCCATTGAGTTAATAGCTCAAGAAAAGAATCGCGGAAGTTTATCGAATCTCTTGGACGGGATAAATAGACAAAAATAGACAGTGGAGATTGATGATCAAAAATAGATGTGCGTGAAGCGCCAATGGATGGGGCTTCTAAAAATAGACGCTGGTGCTCTCCAGACTTCAATGGAACCATCTTTAAGACTGTGATTTCGGCAGCCAAGAAATGAAAGATATGAAAAGAAATATGGTACCGTCTGAGCCATAAAGACGTTGGCACCAATAAAACCAAGATATGCAACAAGACTTGGACTTCAGTCAAAACTAAACCAAATTATATACTGATAATTTTAAATATATATTTTTTTATCATTGTAGTCCCAATTTGCAGTCAAAACTGAAATTAGAATAATATAGAATAATTTTAGCATAGCATTTCAGTTGTCTCATCATGGTGTGCTTATGATGGGATGAAAACCCAACAATAACTGTTATCTGTGGTTGATACAGAGAAACCAAGGACTGTAGCATGTAACATCCAACTTTTCCAGATCCCATGTCAGGATTTGAACCCAAATATTTCAGTTTGTAATCTACCACACTACCACTGTCCCGTCCAGGTACAAGTTTCAGGTCTTGGTCTACTCGAGGAACATCTATATTGTTAGCAATCCCAAATCATGTCACTCGCACGCACCTACGTAATATCTTCGAAGCTTAACAATAAACAATCTTTCATAATAATTCCACTTTTGACATGTAAAGCAATTCCATTATGATCTATTAGCGAAAACTGATCCAACGAATCAATATTTAAAAAAAAAACTGTCTCTTTATTGTAGAAGTTAAATTAGACTTCGCTCTTGTGTAAATGCCAACGGATGTGTCTTGTCATGTGATGTGAAATGTCTGATTATCCCAGTGGAAAATGTTAAAGATGATCTTTACATGCAATATTATACGTTAAAAAATATCTTATACATATTTTTCGATATAATATTACTAACTAGGGGAAAATATGAAAACATTATCTGACTGTCTATTGCTAATGACAACCATGCTCTATTCTAAAAAATAACAACAGTACTTTGATCTAAATATAGAATGACCCACTTTTTTTCAAAAAGGAATTTTCGCATAAATTTGAGGTAATTGTAATAAAGTAGCGTGAACAAAAAATCATTTAAATAAATCTGAAAAAAACACCAAAAATTGTATTTATCATGGAAATATATTTGATTCAGAATATTGTATCACCCTCGTTATTGACCTTGTCCTATACAAAGAGGATCTTGTCACTTTAAGTGTCAACTACAACAATCAAACTGCTTCCATTCTGTAAATACAGCCAATCCGTAAATACACCTCTAGCAGCTTTACATCTCGGGAGACAATGATGCAAATTTCGGAACCAGTTTCTGGTCATAGGAGCAAATCCATGATTTGATTTGTGTTTGAAAAAGGATATTAATGTACATCGCGCTGTGTAAATTGTCCTATGAGATGTATGGCACACTGGTCAGCGGCATTGTCAACAGATCGGTGGGCATTGGTCAATGATCCTTTAACACTGTATGTACAATAGCTGACCCATTACATTGAACACCCAGCGCTGGGTTAACCCTTCATCTTACAACACCCAACCACACAACACCTCTCGATTATACTCTCGGCACTTAACCAAAAACAATTTAATAATTCCTAACCTTCTTTTAAACTCTCAACAAATCTCAAACGATTTATAATTAGCAACATAATTTCGGGATGGTGCACAGAAAAGTGACCGAGAACGGTGAACCCAGACTTAAGGGGTTAACGGGTGGAAACCGGTGAGGTCTGTATTGACAGGCTAGGGCTGAAATGGACAACAGGTGAAATAGACAACGGAATGACCACGTCTTTTCACTTCTATCACCTGCATGACACCTGGAGGTGTATTGTCAGCGGGTTGAAGGACAAACACTAACAATGATACCAGCGACTCTACAACACGATATTTGAGATGTTATTGGGTTAAAGCATTTACTGAAAAATGTACCGACAATAAAAAGAATGACAGACAGGCAGGCAGGCAAACAAACAAACTGGCAACTAGATTTTCCGTTTCATACACTTGAACTTACATGGGAAAGGTTAATCAAAATGAGGAAAATGCGATTATTTATAAATTTCTCATACATTGTGAAAAAAGGATTATGTTTTTAACAAAATACCGATGTTCTTGTTCCCATGATTGATCCAAAGTTCAAAACTACCTACAATGGTTGTCAAAGTTTTCAAAATGACCTGCAATGGTTGTCAAAGTTTTCAATATGACCTAAGTATTGTTTCTCAAGTTCAATTGTGATATGTTCAAAAGGATGGCTGATACCAAATTCATTCCAATTCAAAGAATGAACTATGGAATCCATACTTTGGCATTGATGTGTTTACTGACACTGCATGTAGTACTAATGAAACAAGACCACTGCCGATCCTGGGATTCGAACCTGAGTTGCTGGATTGCGAGTCCAATGCTCTACCGACTGAGCCAATGGGGTAATTCTGCTGGCCGAGACCAGTATGAGCATCTTGTATCACACACTAATGGTATTACATTGTCTACTCTATCTGTATTTGTGTTCAATGACAGATTTGTGGGTTTCACTGAAGTGATCAGCATCTTCAGATAGCATATTTCAGATTTTTATCCCAAATCATGCACTCACAATCACTTTCGTATACTTTCTTTACGTATACCGTATCTATCAGGCTTTAACTATATATAGATATTGATTGTTTTACATTATTATTTCATCCACACCTTCCATAATGACAATGTAATCATGACTCAAGTTTGTAAAAATAATAAATTTATATAATATCTTTTACGTAAAATAAGGATTTTAATAATGGATTTAAATCTAATTTCCACTTAAAAATCTAATATGTGACATTTCACACCAATTTAAAACCAATTAAATTTTACGGAAATAAAACCTAGTCCACACCAGATACATCAGGCTACACCAATGTAGCACTTCACATTAAATCAGGCAGTACCATATCTATAAAGACCCCACTTGCCTTGTACACACATAGGAGCTACAAGCCTTCTAGAGGAGAGGATGGTGGGGGTGGGTGGGGCCACAGGTAGTGGGGGAATCTGGATGTGGCTGTGGGGTAAGGCAGTGTAGGAGTAGGGAGAGAGGGGTGGGGGTGAGAGAGATGGAGGGAGGGGGTACAGAAAGGTTTGGAGCTGGCATGGAGCATAGAAGATCCTCTGACCTTATGACCTCCAGTAAACATAATCATCTATTTAGATAGGAGCATTCTTGAGAAGAGGATAGCTTCTACAATGACTAAAAGCTGGGGGTGCAGATGTGCCTCCCTACGATCCCCCCCCCTCCCCCTCCCCCACCTTGTCCCTCCTCCCACTGAAATCCAGACAGACACCTATGCTTTGCTTACATTGGAACTGTTTCTCTGGCATATAGTTTCTGTGTGTATTGGATATCTCGTACATAGGAACCCTCGTATGTGTACTTTCTATTTTGACTTGCTGCAATCTAAAACTCATTAACAAGTGCTGGCAAGCTACTTTTATCAAAATGTTTATGGATTGAGCTTCCTTGTTAATGGTGTCAATATTTTATACGATGTAATGAAATATCCGTGATTTATTAAATTTGTTGAATTAAACAGAATACGGCATGGACCATGACTAGTCTTTAAATAATTTGTATATCAATTTAATATTGACTGCCAGATTGATATTATAATATTAGGGGGAAAAAATGCACGGAAAATCTTTACTCCTATTCCCAAGAAATGCATACACCCCTATTTAAAATAATAAAATAAATAATAATAATAATAATAAATAATACAAAATAAAATAAATAAAAATAAATAAAAATAATAAAATAAATAAAATAAATAAAAATAAAATAAATAAAATAAATAAAATAAATAAAATAAAAATACCTAATTTAATTTTAATAATAACAATAAAAAACACACACAAATATTATATACCATAGAGAATGTATTTTCTTCATTCATAAGTGCTTTCTTCCGCTATAGAAAAATCGGTATCTGCACCTGATGAAACAGTTTTCCTTATTTATCAAAGATCACTTACAGCCTTTATCTCTATAAGTCCACCCACAGCATAATCAGCAACTATCTGTCTTATTTCAACACCATTTGCTGGCCAACATCAAACCCCCTCCTTTCTCTCTGCTATTACATAAGACTGAGATAATTTCTTTGATTAGACATATGGTACTGGTGTAATTGGATAGCTCTCTGTAAAGGGCACCTGTTTACTACAGGATGTACATTGCATGTCAATTTCAAATTGACAATATTACGCTCGTTTGGGGCTGCTGAGGTAGTGAGAAGAAGTCGAGATGAGGATAATATCTATCACATCATTTCACATGTGATCAATTTCAAAGAATTTGATTTAAACCTTAAAAGGAAATGGCAAAGGAACAAAAATAATTCTATACAAAAAGTAACATCAATGTTTCAAAACAAAGATTTACTTTTTTTTAAAAGACACTGTCGCCTCAAACTTTCTACACATTTTTTTACGATTTTTATGAATATTTATTAACATTTCAATATGATATTCCTGGGATTCTCAAAAAGCCTGCGATAAATCTTAATAAAGTCCACCGCCCAAAGGGAGATAACCCACCTCTTTAACTGTCAACACGGCGCACCGTGAAAGGGAAGGGTGTGACCAAGGGGAGATAACCCACTTCTCCGACCGTCTGTGAGCCCCAGCGCAGTACGAGGAGGCGAGACAGTATATATGCAAATACCTGACACATGTTAGTAAATTTCAGCTCTTGAGAACAAACAAGCAGCACTAATTCCCTCATCTGGTTTCCAGCTGTGGTGGCCGAGAGTCTCGTTGCCCAGACACAGGGGAGACAAGCCAGTCGGGGTTTTATGGGGTGAGGCAATGGAGGTGAAGATTTAGGCGGAGGGGTGAATTTGTTTTTATTGCCGAGAGGCTGGGGGGAAATGCTGGGGGGAAATGCGAGCCGAGATGGTGGAGGTTTTTAGGAGGTTGGGAAAAGGGCGAGGTGAGGTGTTCGGGGTATTCGAGGTGAAGGGAGCTGGATGATGAGTAGGAATCAGGGGTAGTCTGTGTCACACCTTGTTCTCGCCCAAATACTCCTATTCAAAATATCACCCTAGAGCAAGCAGATAAGCAAGTCTAGATTACAGGAGTTTAGAATCAGGGGATGGTAACTGAAGTGTAGAATTAACATAAAGAGTAGGATGAAGCCTTAGGATGAAGTGTGAAGTGTTGGATAAAAGGTTTTACATGTAGGAACCAATAAAGATGTGCAAAGTGCATGATGAAAGGTGAAGTGTAGGATGAGGTATATCATCAATAGTATTGTCACAAATGGGTGAAAGATTCCCGCAGCAATGCTAAACTCCATATTCACTCTCACTCATGAATAGTAGGATGAAGGGTAAATTAAACATAGTAAAAGTAGGAATAGGCATAAATTGAAGGGTGAAGTGTAGAATGAAACATTAGATGAAGTGTTAAGCATTGGATGAAGTGTGTATAGGATGAAGGAATTAATTGATAATGGGTGAGTGGTAGGAATATGTGACTCAAGAAGCATGAAGCATACGATCAAAAGTGAAATGTTGGATAAAGTGTAGGATAAAGTAAAGTGTGGGATGAAGTGTATGATAAAGTAAAGTGTGGGATGAAGTGTAGGATAAAGTAAAGTGGGGGATGAAGTGTAGGATAAAGTAAAGTGTGGGATGAAGTGTATGATAAAGTAAAGTGTTGGATGAAGTGTAGGATAAAGTAAAGTGGGGGATGAAGTGTAGGATAAAGTAAAGTATGGGATGAAGTGTAGGATAAAGTAAAGTATTGTATGAAATGTAGGATAAAGTAGTATTGTATGAAGTGTAGGATAAAGTAAAGTGTGGGATGAAGTATAGGATAAAGTAAAGTGTTAGATGAAGTGTAGGATAAAGTAAAGTGTGGGATGAAATGGAAGTGGGTAAAGAATGAAGCATGTGATAGGTAAGGATGGAGGAGTATGATAAAGTGTAGGATCAAGTAATGTAGGATAAAGTAATGAATGAGAAGAATATCCCACACCAATGTAATTCAACATGTCATAACCTTGGTATAATATCAATAGATATCCTCAGTACTAATACTAATACTGCATCTATATATTAATTTGTCTAATCCCATCTGTAAATTTACTGCAATAATTGCTCCCGTAAGGCATCTCTGCTGCATCTCCAGGATTAAGAGGGTTAATCTACACTGCTACGATGGGTACCCGGTGGGAAACGTCTTATCTAAATCGTTCCATTCTCTTATATAGGGTACAGCAATAATTGTGGCTGTCTAGCAGCTTCCACAGACTGGACATACAAGGACAATAAATATTTGGCATGAATATAATTACAATAAACTTGACAGACAGAGAGAAATAGAGCTAGATGACCCATGATTTCAGCCGATGAAGAGATATGCAGAACTCCAAGCGATGCCGGTCTGGCCCAGAGTGCTGTTAAAAACCACAGGCATTGGAAACTGGGAAACTATCTGTTGATATCCCAACTGGGAAACATTTCCAGAATTCTTCACAAAATAGATCATAACTTATCGAGCAAACAAGGAAACAAAAGGCTGGGAGGGCTGTCTGTCAACCACACAGCCGAAGGGATGGAGGATAGATAGCAATGGTTAGAGGGAGGGATGATAGGGAGCAATGGATAGAGGGAGGGATGATAGGCAGCAATGGTTAGAGGGATGGAGGATAGATAGCAATGGTTAGAGGGAGGGATGATAGGGAGCAATGGATAGAGGGAAGGATGATAGGCAGCAATGGTTAGAGGGAGGGATGATAGGGAGCAATGGTTAGAGGGATGGAGGATAGATAGCAATGGATAGAGGGAAGGAGGATAGACAGCGATGGTTAGAGGGAAGGATGATAGACAACGATGGATAGAGGGAGGGAGGATAGACAGCAATGGATAGAGGGAGGGAGGATAGACAGCGATGGATAGAGGGAGTGAATATGGAGTTTAACGTCGCTGCAGGTATCTTTCACACATTTGTGACGAGCAATGGATAAAGGAAGGATAGGGAACAATGGATAGAGGGAAGGAGGTTAGGCAGCAATGGATAGAGGGAGAGGTAGGTTAGGCAGCAATGGAAAGAAGGGATATTCGGCAGAAATGCAGAGGAAGGTGGATAGGTAGCAATGGATAGAGGGAGGAAGGGACAAGCAGCAATGCAGAGGATTGGTAGGATAGGTAGCAATGGATAGAATAGAAGGGACGGAACAATAGGAAGGATAGGCACCAATGGTCGGAGTAATTATAGGCATCGAAGGGTAGAGGGATGGAGGACTGATAGGCGGAAATGGATAGAGAAGAAAGGGAAAGTAGCAATGGATAGAGGGCAATGGAAGGAGGGATGGAAGATAAGTAGCAATGGATAGAGGGAGAGTGTAGGTAGCAATGGAGGGAGGAGGAGAAGATAGGGGCAGCAATGGTGGGAGGAGAAGATAGGGCAGCACTGCTTGCCGTTGGTAAGGATGTCACTGTGGGGTAACGCAAGCCGCCGAGCACCTACATCGGAGAGCTCGAGCAATCATCGACACAAATTACTGCCGCTGTTATCTACAATACATGTAGCCAGACAAGTTCTTTGGCTTTATTATCACTTCCTAATCTTCCCGACTTCCAGACCCAAATTGCCAGAATAGTCCCCAGCGAACAATTCCCTCCTGCACCGGACGCACTCCGGCAGCGGGTCGAGATGTGTGGCTCTGGGTTTATTCCACGATTTCTCTATGAAAATATGAGAATGTAGAACTTTATTTCTTATCTTAATGCATTGACTGTTGTAGCACTGATTCGACAAGCTTGCAATGAACATGCATTAATGTCGGTGAAACAATATCGTATTGTAGACTTTTACTTGGCGGGTGCCAGTGTGTTTGGTGGTTGAGATGGGGGTTCTGGTGCCCATGGAAGACCCAGTGGTAGTGTGTCAATTTAGGTATGAGTTTGAATCCAGCTGACATGGTTATGGTGGTGGTGGGGTGTGGATGTGTGGTGGGGTGGTGTGGTGGTGGTGCTTGTTGTCCTATATCTTCTCTACACAGGTGGATGGATATATTTACACGCAGAAATGATCTTGGTCTATGACATTGTGTGTGCATGATGTACAATTACATTCATCTGGGGCTTGTGGGTCTTGCTGGAACATCTGTTGATGGGTACCTGGTAGTAGTTTGGTAGGATGGAGTGTTGAGTGATATTATTCATTTGTATGGTGCTCAGGTGGATATATTTAAATGCATAAACAATCTAGGTCTTCAATTGACATTCTGTGTGCATGATGTACAATTACAATTCCTTTGTTCACCTGGATCAGTTGTAGCTTGTGGGTTTTACTGGAACAGCTGTTGATGGGTACCTGGTAGTAATTTGGTAGGATGGGGTGCTGAGTGTTCTTATTAATTTATATGCAGTTTGTTGTGAAACACAATATTAATATAGTTTATTGTGAGGTCACACCATGTATACATTTAGGTAAAGTCCAATGAAGTTGACAATATGTTTCTGTCTAAATTGAAGTAAAAGTCCAATAACGTCGACCATATGTCTAGATGTAAAAAAATACCATAATAAAAAGTAATAAAAAATTACAACAGTAAAAAAAATAATACTAAAATATAAAAACAAAAGTATTAAGATTTCCTTTTCCATCTTTCTGTTGGAGAAAACCAGACAAGTCCTAGTTATATACCTGGGTTCAAAATGAATAGATACACTCGCCGACTCTATAACTTGACCAATTTCTCTCTCTCTCAGGGTTGTGCCACATTAGAAACGCTAAAGAAATCACAGCATTCAAAAGAACACACATTTCAGGTGTTATACAAATAAAATGATATGTCACCCTCCCAAGTATTGAACAAAATCTTTTTTATTACTAATGCAAAACAAATAACGCAGGTCATACCTGACATATTTGAATTACGTTTATAATTTACACGACAACTGATCTTACATCATCACAATTTCTCGCCTGTAAATAAACAATTCTGTTTGATAATATTCCTGTGTGCTTATACCTAACTCTACGTGTGAGAGTTTTCGCAATGATCAATATTGAATATTGAATCTAGCAGCTTGTACAAATGTTACGATTGGGTAGAAGTTCTCCGTTGTACAATATGCAAATATGTTTTGTCAAGTTGTGGTCATTGGGCAGTATGAGTGGTCAGTGTATATAAAGGTCATCTTGTTGAAAATATGTGGATTTCGATATTGATCATTCTCACATTAATTGTATAGTTTTGTTCATGTAAAAAAGTCAAAGTTTAGCAGTGTTCCAAATAGAGCCTGTCCGCATGCCCGCGAGAGGTTATTTTCAGTGAGGACTGGTGAAGTTTTAACCTTGCAAGTGCATATTTTGTATTGTTTTGCAGTGTTGTGTTGTTTTGTTTTGTGTTGTCCGGCAGTGAAATTGCTGGAGTTTTATACACTGAGTATAGTCTAGGTATTCTTCATACTATCTTGATATTCTTGTGCATGCAAATGTTGTTATAACATTAATTGCATAGGTAGTCATTTTCATGTCAAAATGTTCAGAGTATAATCTAGGTATTCTTCATTTTTGTATTCATATTCTTATGCACATAACAACATTGTGACAACATGCTGCGATAAAGATTTCATAAGGATATATGGAGGAATCCAATTTATATTTTTCATTTCTGAAATGGTTAAGTTTTCTCCATTCAGAATTTAACAGCTTGTCGTCGATTTAACTGAAACTTAAAACACAAAAAAAAGTAACACGTGTTGCAATTCTTTAGAAAATAATGTTTTCCAGAACGTTCAAACGTCTGAGTCACGATTTTGAGAATATCTTCAGTTAGCTAACATTTGTGAGTGCAGTGGGCCCTTTTCACAACATGCATTTTTTTCCCTCTCTTCCATCTGTATGTCAACCATATGTGTAAATTAAATGGGGCAAATACTCGTTGCTTACCGTCCATATTCATTTTCACTTCGGCAGGACACAAAGTCAATTTTGAAGCAATAAAAAAATAAAACCAGTTTCAATAAGGGGAGACCACCCTAAATTGACCATAATCACAATATACTTGTTGGACAACCACCCAAGAAGACCGACATGCTTAAAGTGTTTGCTGTTCACTTAACATTATCCAAGTCTACCTCATAATACCACCTCTTCATTATAACACGGCCGTGCAACTGACGCATTATCACGACAAAGCATGTGCTATAAAAAAAACATATTAACAAAGCATTAACATTTTTAATGCAGAATATTTATTTAAACCATAGCCTTTGGGGATAATCGTTATGCTTGCAAATGGTGTTGTTATAATGAGGACATTGTATATATCTTTCAAACTGCATCCCATGTACCAGCTATATAAAAACTGCTGCTTCCTTTCTCACAATTCACCCTCGTCTCACGTCAAAGTTCACAGAATGAACGCGTCTTTGGTGTGATACGGTAACAATTAACTCTTTATATTAGAACTGTGATCTCAATTTGTTCCACAGCACAACATTATCAGGGAACAACATCTACCATATTATTGAAATCTTGCCCTTCATCGTAAAAAAAAATAAAATACATGAAAAGATTCGCTTAAAATTTAATTTCAATACACCCAATTTCAAACTTTTACAAAACTAATCTCCCCTGAAAGGATAAGCATCATTTGCATCTATGCGGCCATTAGGAGCGCTACGTAACACTTCAGCCAATCTAAACAATTTGATTGTGTGGACATAATATCGTATACATTTCATTTTCATAAACTCCCTCTTTCAGACGCGGGGTTAATCTTTCGTAATGATGCAAGGGGCACCGTGGGGTTAATCTTTCGTAATGATGCAAGGGGCACCGTATTGAGTAATGTGAGTCAGCCATCAAACTTACGGGAATTTCAAATATGGAGGGCTATAAAATGAAATCTGAGAGCAGGAAGGCTTATCCGTGTGTATAGAAAACCTCCACAGACATACGCTGCGATTTAATCTTAATCAAACGCAGACTAATTATCAGAGAAGAGCATTTATATACATTGAACGACATCCTATCTCTGGTTTAGAGTTGAACCACTGAAGCCAGTGTTAAGATACCACGGAGGTGGGTGCCCCCAGATTTTCATAAGTGAGCTGCAATAACCGCAGGTAAAAAAACTCATTTCAAGGATTACTAAGCAAAACAGATTAGAAATCGGGTTACATTCACAGAGAAAACAGATAAATTAAGACTTTAATTTTGTTAACATGTTCGCATTGTAGAAAAGTAATTCTTTCATTAATGTTTATACGGCCTGGGGCAACTGATGATGCCATTCAGAACAGTGGGTGAATCAGTTTGGAGATAGTTACGTGAAGAGATCCGGTTTAGTTGAGGTTTTCTCATGCAATATTTTCAGTGCTGTTTATGATGGGAGGATAACCTGCGATAATTATCATAGGTTCCAGTAAGATTTACAAGCTTAGATTCACACTGTTTCAGTCCACCCAGCTGTGAATGGGTGCCTGGTAGGATGAGATGGCATTGCGAATGTTAATTACCTTTCTAGTGCTGGAAATGAATGAGTCTCAAAATATCAAGAATAGAGTTTACGGTTGATCTTTTATCTACATGAATGGATATTTTTTTAATTGCTGATTTTTTCTTGAATTGCGGTTTATAGCCACTTTCAAGATTCTTTCCTTTATATTACAACTTAATCAGTTTAGCACAGGAGGAAACCTGCAATATCTGTAGTCTTGAATGTTGCAGAAAACCTACTAGCAAGGCTGGTACCAACAGACCAAGATGATATTTAACCCTTTCCATGGTTAAGGCAACTGTTGATGCCCTAAAGAATAGTGACATTGCCTAATCCAGCAGGGAGAGGGTTAATGCACTTAAAAACCATATCAGAAAGCACACCTTGATATGTTTTACTGCAAAACAAGAATGGCAAATATTAATGATTTTAGTGAGTTTTTTTTAATAATTTATTCTTCATCTTGCCAACAAATTACGTTACCATCTGACACTGGAAAATGAACGTTATCGCACTAATGAAAGAATGGATGGATGGATAGCATACATTACCATGATAACACAGGTACGTAATGTGTATCACTTGACACTTTCAATCAGCTAATTAAAGCAAGCTCATGCAACAGTTTCAACACGATTCAGACATACGAACGTGATGCAGACGTATGAATGTATTATGTGGTTGTATTACGTAGGTAAAATAATTGACGCTACGTGCATGAAGTAACTACATGTAGGTATGGTGAAATCTACTATATAATAACATGACTTTCAATATAATTATGAAGTAAAAAAAAAACGGTGAAATATGAAAAAAATTAAATTCAACGTAAAAACTATTTTGAAATATGAAAAGATTTAAAGGGCAAATCTATATATATTTTTTTTTTACATTAAGAAAACTTACAAATTTTTTAGATACTTTCTTGAATATGGTCAGATTATGAATTCAGGAACACAAAGTAAATACAAACTTACATCACATACAACATGTCAAGTATAGAGATAATCTACTAAATATGGGTGTCAATGCATTTTATGATAAACTTAAAACAATATGAATTAAAGCCATACTTCCATATATACCACGACTCTTCAGACAACGAGCACAGTAGTGTTTCAGAGAGAGAGAGAGAGAGAGAGGACGATGGGTGCAAACCCACTCTCTCCAAAATATATGTCGGCAACCAATTTGACAAATGACTCTAGAACCCAAAAGATTGCAGCTTTTCACCAAGAGATTCTATTACTTTCTGATTTATGGTTTCAGCGGTTGATTTTGAAGTCTGTCACTAGGACACGATAACATTATATTAAGGAGCTCAGTTTGAAAAGCATATGCAGCGTCTGAAGTGCAAAATCAAATAGCGGGTAGAAGTGTCTGTATACCTGCTATGCTGTAATTTAATCGCGTGCGTTGTAATTTAATCGCGTGCACGTTGTAATTTAAGCGCTTGCAGGATGTTTCATTACATTTTGCTTTCAAGAGGAAATCTAGATTATTACAAGGAATATGTGAATATTTGGAGAAAAATATATGCATTAGATACAACAGGTTGACAACATTACCGATATGGCATTATTGTCTCCCTTTGATGATTTCCAGAATGTGCGCATATAATAGATTATGCTAGACACTATAACAGATGATGTTAGACATTGCTTATATTAGCAGACACTTGGATAGATTCGTTATATCCTTGTGTAAGCATACTTAGTGAATTACTATAATGTTAATATTATATATTGACATAGCTATGAACAGTTTTATAAAAATGTAATATCATCAATTACATGATATGATATATTTAAAAATTAAAGCTCTTTTAAAAGATTGGAGTTAAAAGTTGCAAGTTTTAACTAAATTAATTTTAGAGTATTAAAATTAAAGTTTGCATAATAAACTATACTATCATCAGATTTATTTACCTGTATATTTCTAAGAAAAAAGAAAGGACAAAAACAACATATTTTTAAAATAATCATAAAAATGTTGGCATTATCATATCATTGATAATATTACAGTTTTATAAAACTGTTAAAAAATGTTATGTCAATATATAATATAACAATATAGTAATTCATTAAGTCTTATCCGATATGCATAAAACATTTTCCACTTCCATTTATTAATAAAGGCACAAAGAAAGGTAAAATCTACAATCACAATATAGATTTTATTAGGAAAAAAGCTTCACCATCTAATTATTTATTCATTTGTTTAGCTAGGGTCTAATTACTAATTACATTAACAAATTACAATGTTAATCCCAGGTCCGTATCATCACAGGCCTTGTAAATCAGCAAAACAAATTATCAATCTCGAACTTCAATGAGACCCCCCATTTCATGCCTCTAAATAAATTAATTAACCTTAATATGATAAGAACGATGTCTTTTTCTTCCCCTATCACCGGATCAAAGAGTCGAATAATCCGTAAAAATCTCTTGTTGCGGCAAACACCTCGTGTTTTTGTTTACCACACGAACAATCGTCCTGCTAACAGCTCAAGGGAGGTCACTCCACCAACAATATGTCCTGGCAAAGAAAATTGAGCACTATATTGAAGGCAAAGTAATTCACACTTCTCGGCACAGTTGCTTCTCTCTCATGCAGACATAGAAACATCCTGCGCGGTCTCAGGAGCCGATGTTAATCTCCATTTAGTTATCCTCATTCAGGGCCCTCCCTTGCCCAGTCTATCAATCAAGCCAACTACCCAGGGCCCTCGCTATAGCGCTACCAAACGGGATGCATTGTTGCCCTGTCCTGCTTTGTTGGTGTTTCGTTTTAGCGCAATATTTGTGTCAGTTGCCCTTGTCCTGAAATTTCAAGTCTTGCACATTTCGGATATTGTCCTTAACAAAGAAAATGAAGAAATTTTGAATACGATATCACTGCGACACCATGCATCGAAATGATGAAAACCTAATTTATTTTATGTTGATGCCTTTATTTATGATTTCTCAATTTTCTATTTTTTTTTTGCCCTGTTCTATTCTCAATGTCATTGTGCTATAGAAGCTAACGTTCTTTGTTCAGCGCTCCAAAGTATTTGATCTTGTTTCCAGAATGATGAATATCTGATAAATTAATGACAGTTATTTAATATCATAATTGATCAATTTTCATTTTTAAGACATGTGCAAAAGCAGCACCTGCTTAGATTAGATGTCTGGATTTCAAATCAGATGACCTGAAATATTATGCAACGTTACTTTAATAGATACATTAATAATTCTACTTAACTGCCCCCTTTCTATTTACTGGAAGAAATTGGAGAAGCGCCATAGAGTACAGATTTTATAAATATATTAGTAACATGCAAATACCTATGTAAACTAAACATGATAAAACACATACTAAATCATTTAAAATTTAAGTTAAACAAGCAAATTAAAAAAAAATCAATTTCAACAATGCAAGATACAATTTACACTAAACATGCTAAGATTTAAACTAAACATTTAAAACTTAACATTAAATGCCATGGATTTAAAGAAAAATAATCCATTCTTTTTTCAACTAAACATGGTAAATTTTAAATCATAAAAAAAATAAAAATAATTGTTCATAATTCTATTCATAGATCTGGCGCAATATCGTCTGGTGTGAATGTTCTCGTCTAAAGTTGAACGGTACAAGGTATCGGCCCAAAGTATCACTGGACTGGAATGCGATGGCCCAGGTGTCTAGAGCACACAGACAAGGCACTTTTCTAGCTCCTCACTTAGAGGGTAATGGCATGGAGGTCTATGTGTTCTATCAATAAATATGGCTGCAAGCCCCCTACATACCATGCATTGTTTATCGAATGCACAACAACTGTAATGCTATCCTATCCTCGTAAGAACCTCTCCGGTGTGTGGCCAATTGCCTGCCATTGAATGGGTCCGATTTAACCTTCTGTATGCTGGAGGTGACACATAAAATATATATTTTTGATTAAAATTTAGAATAAAAGGTTGAAAGGTTAATCCAATTCTAAATGTTGGGTGGGAAAGTTATACATGTGCAATGCTTCTGCAAATACACCTCATATCAACCAATACACCTAAATGCAGCCCCTTCTATCAGCAAATATACAACGTTAAGTCCATACACTTCACTTCAGAAAACACACCACACACATACAATGCACCACACTTCAGCTAAATCACCATACTTTATAGCTAATACACCACACCTGATAATTGTTACCAAGCTTAAAGCAATACATACACCATATCAGCCAGCACACCACATGCTTTAAACATATTTATTTCCAAAATAACTGAAAGTGGATTGGCAAACAAACAAACTGCTTATTTTAACACACCACACTTTAACCCATACACTGTACTTTAGCAAATATACCACACTTCAACAAGTACACCACTTAATACAATTTAAAATACTTCAGCCAATACATCATATTTGGGAGCCAATACATAATATTTTGGAGCCAATACATCACACTTCAACCAATACACCATACCAGCCAATACACAACACCTCAGAAAATATACAACAATTAATACAATTTAACATACTTCAGTAAATACATCATACTTCAGCCAATACATCACACCAGCAAATACATCACACTCAATACAATTTAACACACCAGCCAATACATCATACTTCAGCCAATACATCACACCAGCCAATACACCACACTCAATACAATTTAACACACCAGCCAATACATCATACATCAGCCAATACACCACACTTCAACCAATACAACACATTTCAGCTAATACACCACTGTTAAATCAATACACCACGCTTCCAATTACACTTTAGCTAAGACACTTCCCCACCAGCCAATTGACATCTTTGTGAAACAGATCTCAAGACCTGTTGGCTATTTAAATGTATGGAAGTATATATCGTGTTTGTCTGGACAATCTGTCAAAGACAACAAACTCTATAATCTTGCAAACCAGTATCAGAACAAGGCTAACCACAGGCTTTCACCCCTATCCAAGCACATCCCTTATACCTGGTTATAACAGTAACAGCTCAAACCTATCCAAAACATACAGGTATGTTTTGTGTGCTTTAAAATTACAGACAAGTGCCCTCCTTTCTCTCATCTTCCTACTCCTCCCTCAGACATTTTCTAGACGCGGGGGGGGGGGGGGGGGGGGGGGGGGGGGGGGGGGGGGGGGGGGGGGGGGGGGGGGGGGGGGGGGGGGGGGGG
>JAUTBZ010147116.1:0-12120 GCA_032361785.1 Lepetodrilus galriftensis
ACAACGATACAGGTGTATTTATTTTCCTGATTATCATGGAATACATGTATGAGATAGATTATGTGGAAACATGTCTTGCCATATAAAAAGAGATAAAATGTGTCTTTTTGTTTTTGTTTTTGTGTTTGATAAATGACATTGAAATATCGTATCGTGTATCGTATCGTGATCTGTGAATCGCGATACGTATCGTATCGTGAGAAAGTGTATCGTTGCAGGCCTACTATTCGGGCTAGTAAGTTTTAAAGTTAGTTTCGATCGCCGTTGTTGATGGTTGGCACATTTCTTGATAATTAAGTCACATTTCTTGATGGTTATGTCACATGTTTACACCGTGCATGCTTTGGTTCTAACAATAGTGATTCACCCAACTCGCATAAACCTCTTCGTGTCAATGTCAATAAATATGGACGCTGCTAATACTCTCTTTTCTACCGTTTCGCATTTTATGTGAAACTAATCGAGACGAACCAATGAGCTATGACTAGTAAGAGCAGGTGCACTTTAACCGTCTGAGTAATCAATTGTTTATAATCCTAAAAACACTGAAATCAATGTGTTTATAATCCTAAAAACACCAAAATCAATTGTTTATAATCCTAAAAACACCGAAATCCAATTGAAAATATTCAATTCTTTGAAGTTGTATGACAAAATTAACTGTTGTAATTGAAATGGATTTTATCAGTGATTGTTTTGTTTGTGCATGTTTATTGTAATTGTTCATTAATAAAATCGATGTTAATTACTGGAGAATTGTGATGAAACAAGTAGAGTCTAGTCTATGTAATTTATAAGGTAACTAAGGTCGCTGTAGAATGTCTAATGTTATGGCCTTTGTCCATGTTAATTTAATGGCCATTGTTGTTCTTGTAACCTTGGCAACAAGAAAATGAGAAGAGATAAACTGTAGTTTGTGATAAAAAAAATTTCTCTCCACTTTCTAGGAAAGGTACGAAAAGGGTAGAAACATTATACTTTTTGTTTGGCGTTGTTCTCTTGTATTATAGTCAAAAGTTTTATGTACAGGCATCTGTAGTTGTTGGCATTAGAAAGAAGGTTAAATAAAATATGTACTATGGTTTGGCATTAAATGCATTGACTCCACTATTTGGTAAACTATCTCAGTAAATATTTTATGGAATGACAAATGACAAACAAAAAAAGTTCAATTTCTTATTTTGTACTTTACCAAATAATTAAAAATATATTTGTATTATTAATAAATATAGCTATCAGTGTCGCTAAATATTTTTGGTAAGTATTATTTAATGCAGAAGGGTGTTGTCCGAAAGACGAAACAGGATAAAAAGGTCAGTATGCACATGCAGATACCAGTACCGTATATGTGCAAATTGAGCCTTTTTGCCTGTTCCATTTTTCGGACATCATCCATCATCATGAAATAAGACTTACAATAGTTAGCAGGGTTCCACTTAGGTTTCAATTTTTGAGAGTCCCTGGGACACATGTTGATATACTTATCAACAATTTTTATTACTAAAGTGCGTCCAAACTTGCAATTTTTGCGTATGGTACGCAGGATTGCGCGTTCGGAGAAACCCTGTGTTAGTGATATGATAGCTATTACAGAAGTATTTAAAAATAATAATATTTGTGCTAACATTTTAATTTTATATGGGTACAAAATATGAAATGAAAGACATTTTGTTAAATTGTTTGTCACTCCAGAAAGTATTTACCGAGATAATCTACCTATCGCTGTAAATGCATTTCATACATATAGCCACTCCATTCGCATTGGTGTATTCACAGAATTGCAATATTGAACTAAGACCAGTACATTGTGTACGTGATTGATCTTTAGTGTATATTTAATGAAGTCATTGTAACTCATGCTTTATCACGGTTATATAATGTTGTTATTAAATTTAATTATTGAGCAGAAAGACAGTTTTATATTTCCTAGTTTTATTACTATACACTTGTGAGCAATAACTTGAATATTTTATGTGTTTTATACAATTTCCCTTGTAATTTGAATACAGTGTATTATTTTCAGTAAAATTTGCATGCGGAATACTAATGTGAACTATGTAAAATTAATAATTAACAATTATTGACGCAGTATAAAGTAATTTGTTTAGAGAAATTTCTGTGATGATTTAAACATACTGGACCCATGAAGATTTTATTGCAGTCAACCTAACTATATACGATTCTTGCAAGTTTTATATTAATTATTAACTATTTGTTATTATTCAACATACGTGGTGGATTTCTACTGTGGAATAACTTTTCGATAATCAACAGTGTTGATTTTGTCAAAAGTGATATTCAGCGATTGTGACATTGTTGCCAGACAAAGACTTTAACGTCGTAGATGAATGCTCATCAGCGGACTGTGGCTGTTTCTCTATATAAAGTCGTTTTTGGGTAGTTTATCGTGATTTATTCCTCGTGAAATTAATGTTCAAAGTTATTTTCCGTAATCACATCGTATCTCGTGGGTTATTCTCTAATTATCATATGGGTGAACTGCTCCTGCAGAGACGTCAAACACTCAATCACTCTTATTACATGCATTATTAACATATTATAATAAAAATTTACATTTATCTTTGAACTTATTTTACCACAATTAATCTGAATTTCTAACACAAACGGTATGTTATTTTTTATGTAAAATATTTTTCTTTGAACTCATACTACGATTAACCTGAAATTACTAACAGTATTCCTAAAAGTACCTAAAACGACGTTGTCATTACCATTGTTAATTGCTTGGAAGTTCTAATTGCAATTCGGTAGACGTCTACAAATCGATGTAGATGCGTATACGTCGTCGGTCTAACATAGTCACTGTCACTCCAGAATGTTAAGCAGGTACGTAGTGGTTGCCGTGACAATGGAACTGTCTGGCCCGTCAGCTAATCCAATCAGGGGCTCCGTATTAATAGTTATAGGCAGATTAGATGTCAATTATCTGCGAGTGCTCTGGCACCCACTGCACTGATTTATGTCCTCTTGTTCAGTGATGACAGTCGTGTATGAATATTTCTGGATTCGCAATATGTTAGTTTTACGTATAAAAAATCTGAAATCGCCATTGTATTATGTTTTATATCAAGGATTTTTGTTTAAACTTGTGATTAGCAGATTTATTTTGGCTGGGGGGTGGGGTAAATTCTAGAGTCCAGGGAAATTAATAATATTGTGTGTGGATCTGAGTGAGAAGAATAAACTTAAAATCTGTCCATTTATTGATATGTATATTATTGTAAATTTAAAAAACAAATAATTCAGAGAAAAGATCTAGGTACTATAGTAGGTAATTGACATATTTGTGTAACAATTCGATAGTCAATTTTAACAAATTTTCATAATGGAATCTTCCATTTTCATCATTTATATAAATTATGAGTGGTGCATTCCTCATTTGTGTCTTGTTAATGGATGAAGCCATGTCTGTTTGATGCTTTTGTAAAAATGAAACCATTCCTGCCAATGAAAAAAAAAAGGATTATAAATGAAAAATATAGAAATGAATTCTTCCAGCTTTATAAATATTTAATCAACAATATGCAACTTAATACTCTTCTACAAAGGAATAGATGGGTGATTCATTGTTTGATAGATGGCGATGAATGATGATTCGTATGCCATTAAATGTGCATGGGTCCCGTTCCACTAAATGATCATAGCACCACAAGTTGTAACTCTCCAATCATGTACGTCTATTTTACAGTCAATGTCGAAAAGCAGGCAATGTGTTAAATAATAATAATAATAATAATGTATGCATTTATATTGCGCAGTAATAACACCAGGGTATGCTCTGTGCGTATATCTCATATTTAAATTGGTGAATGCTATCTTGAAAGGATGAGTTTTTATTTCTTTCTTGAAAGTGTTCAGTGAATTTTGATTTACTCAGTCAATTTTTACAATGATCTGAAATGACAAAATGACTGCCTTTATTTGACAGGCGTGAATTTATATACAGTAGACCTCGCATATACCGGGGCGGATAGACCGGACACTCGCATACAACAGAGTGAATCTGAAGTCCCGGTCCTGTCTTAACGCTAATTGTGGCATATGCGTATAATGGACTTCGCATATAGCGGACAGAAATAGCCGGTTCCCATGAGTCCGTTATATGCAAGGTCTACTGTATTGTTACCAGTCTCTTGTAGTACTATAATCATTGCGTGGAACTGGTAATGCCAGTTTAGTAGAAACCTACATTAATGTGTCTGTTGTCTTATTACCAGATGCTAGTAATTAGACACCTACAGTAATGAGTCTGTTGTGAATTTGTCAATTTGTTAGACATCTAACTTTCCATACATACATACAGTAGAACCCCTTTAATTCAAAGTGCTGGGGACCATGAAAATATTTCGAATTATCAGGGTTTCGAATTAAGAGATTCACCTACACCGCTCGGTAACAGGTCAAGATTAGCAGACAATGAAGCCGATTAGCAGACCGTGTAAATCCTATTCAAGTAAACCCTGGAAGCTGCGATTTAGAGATCTTATGGGAATATAAATGGACTCAATCAGTGTCAATTGACACGCCAAAGTTGTTTTAGTAATTTCAGCGAGTCGCTGAGTAAAATCGTCTCTCAAAAGTCACTGGTGCATGCCCGTCAGGTGAGGATGGTGGGGGTCAACAATTAACTTTTAAAATTAAGCTGGCACACTGTTCACATTTCGATTTAACATAGCTGGAACTCGGAAAAACTTTGAATTAAGCAGGATTTTGAACTAGAGAGGTGCGAATTAAGAGAGGTCAAATAATGATAAAATATGAAGGATAAGACCGGGAATTAAGCGATATTTTGAATTAGAGGGGTGCATTAGCGGGATTCCACTGTATATGATTTACCACTCTTGTAGCTCTGCAATCAGGTCTGGAATCAGTATTGCGAGTTTATTAGACACCCCTAATTTGCCTGTCTTACCAGATGCTAGTAATTCGACATATGGATGATAATAATTAGACATCTACCATATGTATGTCATAATAAGTAGTCTGTTGTGCTTTGTCAATTTATTATACATCTAACTCATCATAGATATTAGACGAGTTAACACTGTCGTAGTGTTACAATCGGGTCTGTGGAACCGGTATTATCGTACCAGTTTATTAAGTTACACTAATTTGTCTGTCTTACCAGATGCTAGTAATTAGACAGATGCTAGGAATTAGACATATATAATGACTAATCTGTTGTGCTTTAATTGTCAATTTATTACACAGTTAACTCATCACAAATATTAGATACCACTCTCGTAGCTCTAGAATCAGTCTGTGGAACTGGACCATGCCATGCTTTGTCAGTTTATTAGACAAATACCCTAATTTATTATTTAATTTTTCTCTCTACAATTTACTGGATGATCGACAGGAACTTGTCTGTATATATATATTTTCGCCAGTTTATTACTCCAGTGGCAGGTGGTAGTGAGGCAAATGAGCGTCAGACTTCGGACCCAAAGAACTCGCCCCAGGGACTCTGCAGCAAGTTTCAGAGGAAGTTACCTTTTCCGGTGAAATCATAATATGACACCAATGTCCGCACTCTCGCAGTGCAACGTGTCATCCTTGGTTCAGTGGTGCCAGCAACTGTCACCGTGTGCTACAGGTGTTGCAGGTTTCTGTCGCGCTGTAAATTGAAGAGCTCTTGATATTGTACAGGAATGAGAAGCTTCTGTGGATTTCTGAGATTTTTAAGCTCTGGCCAGACTGGGGGTGATCTCGTAAACCTGGATCCGAGATTACGAAACTTTTCTGAGTAAGATTTCATTTTTTTAAATAATTATTTTAATAATTATTTTAATAATTATTTCAATAATTAGTAAGATATCAGAATCTTTTTAATAAAACGTCATGTTTTTTAGCATAGCACGTGAGCTGAGCACAGAAACGTACTCAGAAAATGTTCGTAATCTCGGGACCTGGCTTTGGCCTGCATCTCCTGGTTCTGGATATTCGAGCTGAAAATACAATTCCCCATTCTTATCCCTGATTATAATAATGATAATGATAATAAATAATAATATTAATAATAATAATAATAAACAGTGAAAATGATAATGATATTGATAGTGATAGTGATAGTAATAATGATAATGATAATGATAATGATAGGGATAGTAATAATGATAATGATAATGATAGTAATAATGATAATAATGATGATAATAATTATGGTAATGATAATGATAATGTGTGTACAGTATTTATTTTGCACCAAATCCAAGCTTGTTCATAGCGCTACATTATTACCTTCCCTCTATGGATCAATCTGCACTCAGTTCATCTCATCAACTCCCTGGGGAGTATACATCCAAGCTGCCATTTAAGACACTAGAAGGTTATAATTCTCCATTCGATGTTATCCTAATGGAATAATCTTGAAAGTTTCTGTAATCTTCAACACTAAAAAATTAATAACCAAACAAAATCTAAGAAACAAATTTGATGGTCTATGCTAATTTCCTAGTTGTGTGTAGTATAGTCAGCAAATGAACATTTTGTCTGTTGTGTTGTGTGTAAGTTGTTCATCATACGTAACATAGACATGTATCTATGTTGTAAAAACACCTCCTAGTGTCATTATCAATCATATCAAGCTGGGGTTATCACTTGCTGGTGGCACATCAGTAAATAGTTATCAGCCATATCAAGCGTACGGTTAATGTTATCACTTGTTGGTATCGCATCAATAAATCCATTGAGGATTGTGTGATGCCCTCCACAATTACTAACAACATTATACGGCTATGAATTGATTGCCAGAGTTGTATAATTGTGGTCATTCGTACAATATTTGTCTCGTATGAATCGTACAATATTTGTCTCGTATGAATCGTACAATATTTGTCTCGTATGAATCATACAATATTTGTCTCGTATGAATGACAAATTCTGCCTGCGATGTACTACGGCAATTCACTCACTTGCAATTTGCATAAATCAGTTTCCAGTTAGAAATATGTTGAATATTTTGTTTTAAGTTTTAATTGTCTTCTTAGCATGTTTTACATTAATTTGTACTAATTATTAAATTTACCTCGTAATACTGTTGACGTGTTGTACTGTACATGGAATATTTTATTCAATTTAAAAAAAAAGAAACAAAGTTCTATTGATGTTTTTAGCTACTTACGCATGATCGATGTAATGATGTCATAAGTTTGACCTCCGACCTCGGCAGTCATCATTATTCTATCGCCCTTCAGACACGGCACTCGTGAAAATATGGACAGCTTAAGGCGACACACGCTCAGATTTGCTTTATATCCGACAGATTTGTGATGGTTTAAAACACCTCGTCGGTCATTGGTGAGAACTCGGTAGTAAGAGTCTGGTACAATCACACGAGTAGGGACGCAGTTTTTTTTCTAGCGGATGGCACTTTTCGCCAATTATCCTTGCAGAATGACAGTGTCTTGTGTCCATGCACACGCTTGTCGGATTTCGTCTGGAGATCTATTTCAGTCTGTTCTCGCATTATCTAACTCCGCCTAAGGTGAGGTGAAAATATGAGTTTATTTAGGAATTCTACAACATTCTGGTTATTGAATTCAACATGTAAAATTATAGTTTTAATAATTAATAATTTTTGTGTTTTGTGGTGCATTTTCTGTTGTTCTTTTATTAGGAATTTACGGTAAAAATATACATTCAAGGGAAATTATCTATGTAGATTAGATATCACAATTTCCCCATATTTGTTACATTTTGTTTTGTAAGTGGGATTTTTTATACTGTATTGATCATGCATAAAGCTTTTCTATTACTTTTGTTTTGTTTTATTCTCTGGCCTTCATGTGGGTGGGTGCGGGTGGGGGTGAGGTGTGGTTAGTAAGAGGAGGGGGAGTAACAGCACCAGAAATAACTTATATAGCGCTTATACCTGCATATCTTTTTCTTCGGCTCCCCACCGTAAATCTCAAGATCTTCACACAAAAAATATGATACATTTCTTTTCATTGTCTGCACAAATGGAGACCATGTCTGTTTACTGGAGGCATTCTTTTACACCTGCAAATGTCTTTTAAAAAATGATGAAGCAAATCTTTTGAACAATGTCTGCAATAATGGAGACTTTCTGTTTACCGGCGCCGTGTTTTACACCTGTAAATCCTGGCCATGCATACATACGCGGACACAGAAACTACAGAATGAGGTGCCGCTGATTGATGCTGCTTTCAACAAAACCGTAATTTGGCAGAAAGTTACATCGCTCGAAAAGTAAAGCTTGGAATAAAGCTGATTTACTGCCAGTTTGCACTAAGAGTTTGTATCCCTACGCCCGTACGTATCCTTACGCCAGCTCGGTGGGATGGAACCGAAAGCTGTTTCAGTCTTCAAGTTTGAGAGGTTTTGTCCCATTTCGACACTTTGCCCAATAATGGGAATCCCAAAAATGTGCATTTCTGTCTGGTTTAAGTGCAGTATAACTAAATCTAAGCTGGAATGCCGAAATGCAAAACTATTTATTGCCTGCGGAAGAAAGATGAATTTATGTTTTTAGGTATGTTTTTTGAAGAGGTTGTAGATGAGCTGTGTATGGTTAACATATAGGACTTGTAGTTTTGGATCTCTGAGGTAATTGGTAGGATAATAGGTTATAGAGGCTGTAGATAGGTTATAGAGGCTGTAGATAGGTTATTTAAGCTGTAGATAGGTTATAGAGACTGTAGATAGGTTATGGAGACTGTAGATAGGTTATTTGAGGCTGTAGATAGGTTATGGAGACTGTAGATAGGTTATGGATATTGTAAATAGGTTATTGAGACTGTCGATAGGTTATTAAGGCTGTAGATAGGTTATAGAGACTGTAGATAGGTTATAGAGACTGTAGATAGGTTATAGAGATTATAGACTGGTAGATAGGTATAGAAGCTGTAGATAGGTTATAGAGACTGTAGATGGGTAATAAATACTGGTAGGTTATATAGACTGGTAGATCGGTATAGAAGCTGTAGATAGGTTATAGAGACTGTAGATTGGTTATTTAGGCATTGGTTATGTAGAAGTACTATTGACATCCAAGAAGCTAAATTATATTATTATATTTTCTGATGAAATAATCAACAGTTCTTATTGATAATTGTGTGTAAAGAGATAGCTAGATAAACAGTAACAGAAGTCACTGCCAAAGACAGCTGGTGCTCTACTTGTGTAGCTTTATCCAGCTTTTTGGTTACAAATGTGGCCTTTATGTTTGGAGTCTGCATCGACTCAGTTTCAAAACACAATTATGTGAGCTTCGCTTTGCATTTGACTTTTCAAGTCTCGTTTGATCAGGTATCAATTCTTGTCAGATCATGCAATACAACATGGTGTCTCTCATTCCATGCATTCCACATGGGGGGGGGGGTTGGGGGTGGTGGGGGGGGTGCAGGAAGGGGTGAGGTCGGAGAGTGGAGGGGGAGCAGGGGTGCTATCCAACCTTCATTTAACTGCAAAGAAAACGTTTTCTTGACATTTTCAATTTCTTTTTACCACATGGGCATGACGATATGTCAATGTATGGTATGCGATTTTATTGTGTTGTGTTTAATGGAATATTATCAACAACATTATTTATACAGTTGTATTTTGCAATAGTCCCAACTGGTTTTTTTCACAAAAGATTTATAGGCCATTGGGAGGGAATTCCACACTTAAAATTGACTTCATTGTTATGAAATGATTTAGTGACATCAATTGAGAATGTAGTTGTAAATAATTATGAAAAAAAAGCATATTTCTAGATTAATAAAAAAAATATATAAAAAAATAGAAAAATGATCATAATATTTATTTCGAGATTATTAAAACAATCTGGGATTTTTTTAAAACTTTTTCAGAGAAAGATAGTTGTATCAGAAAATGTAATATCTGCGCATTAGTGACACTCCTCGTAGATGATCTCATCACTTTAGTACACACCGTCCCCTAATAGTCGTCTGACAAACGCCTGTCCAAGTTTAATAGACGTCTGGGTTTCCAATCACGGAAATACAGTAGTAACGTTACTCAGCAGCGGCTTTGTAGTGTCCTATTACTGGAATCTGTGACATTTTACACGAATGCCGAACATCTCTAAGCTAGGGCAAACATCCCATAATAGTACAAGAGACTTCTTAGCACTGTGGCATCATATATCACGGCATGGTGATGATCATTAGTTTGGCATGAAATGCATTGACAACCCTGTTTATTAGATTATCTCAGGAAATACTTTATGGAATGATAAAAAGAAAAAATTCAATTTATTATTTTGTATGACATCAAACTAAAAAAAATAAAATATTTTTGCACCGTAGAATATAGCTATCACAAAAGCGTCACGGTGATGATCTTTAGTTTGACATGAAATGCATCGACAACCCTGGTAGATTATTTCGGTACATACTTCATGGAATGACAAAGAAAAAAGCTTTCATTTCTTATTTTGAATGACCTAACCAAATGTATTTTTAAATAATATTTTTTTGGGGTTACCGTAATAAAAAATCTGTTTATGTTGCTATCACTAAATATTTTGAGTAAGTAGTATTTTATGCCGACGGGCGACATCCAAAAGAGAGAATGGGCAAATAGGCTTAATTTGCACGTGCTGATAGTCTTCTTCACACACCTGCATGTGCAACTTGAGCCTGTTGCCTGTTCATTCCTTCAGACATTGCCCCTTTGAATAAAATAATACTTATTCAAAATATTTAGTGATAGCTCTATGTAAACACATTTTTATTTAATTAATGGCGTAACATTTAAAAAATAATGTTGGTTAGGTTTAAAAAATAAGAATATTGATGTGTTTTTTGTTTGTCATTTGATAAAGTATTTACCGAGATAATATACCAAATGTTAATGCATTTCATGCCAAAATATATTTTTTCATTAGATACAGCAGAAAAAAAAGGGAGAATGTTTTATGGTGTGTATACATACCAATTAACATGTTATATACATATCCGACATTAAATAAAGCTTCTTCTTCATTTATGTAACATTAAGTATTTCAAAAATACGGTTGCCCTTTTTATCCACTGAAAATATGGTCACTATTTCTTTTAGAAATGCGGGTCATTATTAGATTAAATTTCATGCGGACTTCGTAGATCCGAGTGTTTCTAGATTTGTGCTTTTCAAACAACCACCACTCACATATTATAAGATATCGTGACAACGTCACGATCTAGCAGAATGGATATTTAATACGCTTTTTTCACCATTTATGGAATACGAAATGAATCATGAAACTAGCATGTCCAGAAATACATCTGTGAACAAAGATTTATATATTTTTTTCTGTTGGATTAAAGTTATTGCATTTTATCTGCAGAGGAAGGTTGGTTTTATGATCCATTTAAAAGAGTATTCCAGCAACATGATGGCAATGGTTGTCAGGGTTAGCAGTGCAGTGCATCTACAATAGGACCAGTAAGTCTCGTCTGGGTCATTTCCGGTGACTTGCTTCCGGGGACACCTAATCAGAGTCGTAGCATTAGCTAATTGCCAATCAAAGTTATGTATCACCAAAATCGATACAACAAGGTTTGAAAATGGAACTATGGACCTTGGTAAAAATATTCCAATGAACGTAAACCATGAAAATAACTGTAGACCATATATCGTGAAAATTAAAGCGCGGTTGTTATTAGAGGTGAGGGTTGCAACGGTTGCTACAAGTCTATGAATGATGTCTGCGTCATGATGTTTTCATGTGAAGTCACAATGGCATGTATAGTCAGCTGTCAGGTTTGAGCAAGTCAATGCATTGCACATTTAGATGTTTGACCAGTTTATGTCACTCGATTTTATATGAATTGCGGGCCATCTTGTGTCTACTTTCAGACCCTATAGATATGAGCTACAACAGTACCTATAGATATGAGCTACAACTGTACCCATGAACCATGTCTGAATCAGCTAAACCAATGGCTTTCTTCTTCTTCAGAATGCTTGCTCATAGTTTTGTTAAATTTATAGATGAATATTTACTTTAGTATATATATATATACCCAACAACATCAATTAAAGGACCAGACACCTTTTTGGCTATGTAATACTATATAAATTTTGCTATATAATTTTCACAAGGTAGAATTTCCATACATCTACACGACCCAGGTACAGTGCTCCCTC
>JAUTBZ010147127.1:0-12119 GCA_032361785.1 Lepetodrilus galriftensis
ACCGTGGTTTAACTGAAAAACTGTCAGTTAAACCACGGCACTAGCAATACAAAAGTAACACAGGTATGGTTTAAATATAAATTAAATCATGTGTAAACCTTCTCTTTATGGTATTATATTACATGAATACAACAACTGCTTTGTTCTTGTATCACTTGTTACAGTCTATAATGAATAAGGTTAATTGCGTATACATTGCTATGAGATGTTCCTACCGGTCCCACATCGGGCACCATTGCAACAGGACCATGCTGATAGGATTCAAACCAAGCCCCAAGATTACGAAACCTTTTTGAGTACAGAATCATGTTCAAACTCATGATTTTGTTCACAAATCCACATATAAAGTGTTGAGTTTGAGCGTGAAATAATTCTCAAAAGGTTTCGTAATCTCGTGGCCAGAATTCATGTTTTGCGAGTCCAGTGATACCCTAACTAAACCAAAGGGCTAACTCCACTGGCTGAGACCAGTAGGAACATCTTATTTGTTTGGTTGGTTTTGAAAAGCTATGTCACTAGCTAGCTTTCATCAACAGCAGTAAAATAGCATGCTATTCAAACAAATCAGCACATGTACTACCTAATTAGTGTATATAGTTATCAACTTGATCAGTTATTATGGTGTAAAATTGGCAACAAAATACCTGCCTAATTACATTGATTCTTTAACATATTTTACATTAAACATGTTAAAATGGTTTAAATTGGAAACAAAATAAATTAAATTCAAGAATTTAATAACGATTATGATTTGATATATACATGTAATTACATTTAATAATATAGATATGTATTCAAATAGTCAGTTTAGTTGAGAACAGTTATACTTGTTATTATTCAATCTATTATTAATAATGCATAATAAATGTGACAATGATGAACCCAATTGGCATTGATGAAACGGCTCCACGTCAAACTCAAGGGAGGTAACTCTGTCACAGATGGCTTCATACATTATGGCAACCAGGATATATAAGAGGGCAAGTGAATTCTCAGCTGTTTTCAACTGATAAATATGGTAAGGTGAATGAAATATGAAAATCTGTTACATTGTGGTATTTCTAAAAAATAATTGGTGGTTCCGTATGTGTGTGTGTTTATGAATGTTGGTTTACTTCTATTATTAGAGGAATTGATCTACAACTACGGACAGCGACCGAGGAGTCGGTGCACTGCCTGACCTAGTAAATAGGCTATGAAGATATACACAGGGGGCAACAATATACACTGAATACTATGACCCAGAAACGGTGGTGTAGAACGCAGCCAATAATTGACAGTAATAAATGTAGTATAGGGTTGTAGGTGTTATCATGTGACAATTTAGATGATATACGGTACTCCACAAGTGTTGATAACGTACTGGGACTCGTACTGCTTTTAAGCTCTCATTTTGTATGAAGCTTAAGAAGATCTATTCTCATTGATATTCACTGTCAATAATAGAAAGGATAAAAATACACACGTTTTATGCAATGTTTGTAACCATGGTAACATGTATGACTGCAGTAATTCTGAATATTGCTGTGGAATATTAAAACCAGACGGCGCAAACAGAACAAAACAAATATCATATTGTGATGTAAATTTTCTTGTGTTGAATAGCAAGGTTCTGAGTAGAAATTGACCATGTTGTTTTTCAACACAGAAATCATGAAGTGTTTTCCCACATTTTATTTTTATTTCCGGTATTGAATTATCTTCGACAACGATTTTTGACCAATACAATTCAAAGATATCATTCAACAAACCTTTTTTAACCAACAAAATTGAAAGAAAGTTTCATATTTTGTTACAGTTTGTTCCAATGTATTGTTGTCCCTTGCACCTTGGTTTTTGCATAATATTACATGGGGAATTTTCCGCTGTTGAGAAAATAGACAATATGCCCCGAACCAGGTTCAAACACAAATGAGGTTCGTAGTCTGACACGTGCAACTGAATATTGTGTGAACTCTCACCGAGTCTCAGTCAGATTAAATAGAAATATGACATGAAACCGCCTATGTATTTTATACTAAGTCAGGGTTCCACTTAAGTCAGAGTCCCGTTGACGCATGTTGATATACTTATCAACAAATTTTATTAATAAAGTGCGTCTAAACTTGCAATTTTTGTGTATGGGATGCAGGATTGCGCGTTCGGAGAAACCCTGCTAAGTTATTCATTATTATACGATATCGGTGTCTGAAAATTCTTGTCAATTCCTCCTGCCATTTCCTGTCGATACTGCACATGACCTAACAAAAGTAACGTACACAGTGCTGTCGATGGTGGATGAACATCCCATGCATTCAAGGAAAATCCATTCATATATTTTGACAAATATTTTTGGAAACGCCTGTGAATCTTTATCATCTCGGCTCCCGTTTCAGAGAATGATCACAGCACTACGAGATTCGTAACTCATTAACTTGCTGCTACGACACGTAGCGGTAAAATCGTTCCGCGGGATTGGTGTGCAATAATTTAACCCAGCAGAGAGAGGGTTAACTTGTTTAACCACCTGTAATCCAGGTGAAAGCAGATATTAGAATAGTAGCAAATATCTTAATGGAAAACGTGCTCATGTTCAACGTACAAAGTGACACCAACAAAGTAACGGACAGCTGGCATCGTTAATAGTATTATAATTTGTAGTGCGTGTAAATATTGGAAACAACGTTATTCGCACATTGACTGCTTTGTTCTCCGCTTTCGCCATTGTCACTAATAGCTGCAGGACATTCCGCTTGGTTTGAATGTGGTCAAACAATATTAAATCAATGTTGTTTGCAGACTTTTAATACCTTCAGCTGAAAGAGCTTCGTGACCTTGTGCGAGATACTCAGATAGTCTGGTATCCGTAACCTGTTCAGCCATGATAAGCACACAAATCGCTAAAAAAGTGTGTGTTCAGCTCTATGCGTAAATGCTATTAATAATTATTATTATAATAATAATAAAATAATCATTATTATAAATATTATTATTTTTTAAATATTTATTATTATTATTATTATTATATATTTTTTTAATAAATTATTATTATTAATAATAATAATATTAATATTGCCTAGGGATATTGGGCATTACATATTATTTTGAAAAGTTAGTTTATATTTAATTTATTCACATTTTTATTAATGCTCAACAATAGATACCATGGCTAATCAAATCTCAATCTAAATAAAACAGTTTATAATTATTATTACCATGAATGTCACTATTATATGTATGGATGCCCGTTGACTTTTCAATGTTTTTGTGCTTCTGAAATGAATTGTTCTTATATTAAAAATCCCTATAGGTAACGTTTTGAGAGGTTAAATTGTCCATTGGTTGTCCATGTGTTCACATGTTGTCATGTCTGTAGACTTTGAGTCATATAGGTTTCTTGATTCCATTCTTCTAAGCCTAAGGTATCGATTCTCCCTGTCATTGTTGACATTTTGCGACGAATTATTTGAATGTGGCATTATCTGCGTTAGTTGTTGATCAATGACCTTAGCTTATTTAAACCATTGCCACGGAAAGCATATTTGTTCTTATGATCCTGAAACATCATGTTGAATGCCAGAGTGTGACGTCCATATATCTTTCACCTCCAACATTAATGCAGAGTGGCGTGATCAGACAAGGAAGCAGTGGACAGTGGCATGGCAGCGGAGTCACGTTCTTCATGGACAGTTGTAAACATGTGGAATATTCAATATACCCCAGCCATGTTACAGAGCACATTACAGAAGATAGTTACATAGGATGTTGCAGAACATCTTGCAGGACATGTTACAGAGCATATTACAGAACATGATGTTACAGAATATGTTACAGAACATCTTAAAGAAGATGTTACAGAGGATACTGCATATGACATGTTACAGAGCGTATTACAGAACATGTTACAGAGGATGTTGCAGAACATCTTACAGTAAATGTTACAAAGTACATTACAGAACATATTACAGGACATATTACAGGACATGTTACAGAGCATATTACAACATATGTTACATAACATCTTATAGGACATGTTTCAGATCATTGTACATGGTTGGACATGTAGCAGCATGTTACAGAACATGTTGCAGGACATCGTATTGAGGTTTTAGAGCATGTTTCAGTGCATAGTAGCATGTTGTCGGGCATGCTACAGGACATGTTGCAGGACATCTTATTGAGGTTTTGGAGCATGGATCAGGGTATGTAACAGCATGTTGTCGGGCATGCTTAGTGTTACAGAACATGTTGCAGGACATCTTATTGTGGTTTTAGAGCATGTTTCAGGGCATAGTAGCATGTTGTCGGCCATGTTACAGAACATGCTACATGGTGTTGTACACTGCTACCTTGATCCCTCGTGGTCGCTGTCTGATAACGATGATGTCACAGTGTTTCAGATGGCCAACAAACTGTTCAGGACAATGTCATAACAGGTTTTTTAAATCTCTGACATTTGTGAAAATAATCAGGCATGGTCTCTAATAAATTCGGACATTTGCGAAAATAATCGGGCATTGTCCGATGACCGACGCCCATCTGAAACACTGTGTCACAAGAATGGGAACATTGGCCATACACCGTAATCATGAGTTTACCAAAGAGATGTTGCTACATCTGCATGATGTCTTCATTATACTAACTACTCCACCAGTCTCGTATTGATCAGTCACCGAAAGAAGTATTTCCCCGTAAAAACTAAATCCTCAATTCCACTCAGCTCAGTTCTGGTTGAATCTCTCAGTACCCAGAGAAGCTTCTGAGCGGGAGAATATCAATAAATATTATTAATTTCATCTTACGGACTTAGAACTGCTTATGCCATATCTGGATGGCATCTCCTGATTCGAAAACAGCATTATTGAGATGTAGACGCACAGATATCTGTATCCAGTGTGTGGTAGGGAGTTTTTTTGGTGAGGTGCTCCCCTGCTTTCCCCAGACGCCACTTCCAAAGAAGATGGCAGCTGGGAACTAAAAGTAAAGTTCTTGTAATATTGTTTGTGGTCACTATCGATAGTGTAATGTTTTCGAAGGTTGTGAGAACACATTGCTGACTGTCTGGCCATGCTGATAGTGAGTGGTATGTACCATTGTGGCCTACTTCTCGCTGATTTGTCAGAGATATCTGTAGCGGTTCCCATCGGTCTGGGTGTTCTTTCTTCATGCATTCTGCAGAGTTCAAGATTGTTCAGAGTTCAAGATTGTGCAGCGTTCAATCTGGTTATTGCTCTGTTTCTTCATGTTGTTTACAGTATTCTTTCATCTGCATTTTCCATTAGTTAAAAGATGGAATTCTCAATACCTGGTGCATTATTAGTTTCATCTGGCGGTCTCCTCTGGTGCTAATGTAGGCCTTGGTCCTCGCAGTGAGTCTCGTGTGAATCTCATGCAGCTGTTAATAATTGGTGTGTCTCCATTAGACCACCTAAAGATCTTTAGTTGATCATTGTTAACCCTCTCCTAGCTATATTAGGCACTGGCACTGTTCTTTAGAGCATCTACATGTGCTTCCAACATGAAGAGGGTTAATGCAATCACAATCTGACAGGCGATTTTCCATCAATAATGTCGGCAAAGTTTCATTCTCGTAATTTTTCCAAAATATTTTTAGTTGTGAGTTCTTGATCAAGTTCTCTGAATTCTGAATACACTGTATAAGGAAAATTAAATACGAACTGTTTTTCAATGTAGCTATTTTAAATGAAAATACCTATTTAAATGAAAATAAATGTAATTTGCTCTTAGAACAAAATCAGCTCTATGGATCTTAACATATAACATTACGCCTTAAATTCTTATCTTTAAAATACGGAATCACACAGGTTAATAATACAACAAGTGCAAAATTAAGAACAGTACCATATCTCATACATTAAAACAAGTAAGCACAGCCAATTGATGAAGGTGATTTAAAGGTACAATAGAAAGATTTTTATTTGCCCTAAATGGGGTGAGAAAACAGATTATGGGGGTATATCTAATGCTCTAAATCTTTTTTACTTGCATTTTATGGCCAGTGTTTAGTATTAAATATGAGCTAGGTCACTATAGGTGCTGTGGGCAAGATGTGAACTCAATCATCAGAATATCGTTGTTTTTTTCTCTTCACATTTCCATTTGCAAACCGTGATTGTGAGAGTTATTGTATTCTAGAATTGTCTTTTAATTTTCAGTATTCATATGATATTAATATAGTAAATTGTTGCATGTCTCAATAATTGACCAAAGATCCTATCTTGTTTCATGTTTTGTATTCATAACATTAAAAGAAATGCTACCTTTTTTCATGGTTCATCATTAAAATATCCTATCATGTTTCATGTTTCAGTATTAATCTTGGCTTAAGTTCTTGCCTTGTTTCATGTTTCAGTATCCATCTCGGATGGATTCATTCTTAGGTCCCTTTGTTAATGTTTCACTTTCAGTATTAATGTTGGCTTAATATCTCGATCTTTTCATTGTTTAATATTCATTGCATTCTAAGATCTTGCCTTGTTTCATGTTTCAGTATTCATCTCGGATGGATTCATTCTAATGTTAATGTTTCAGTATTAATGTTGGCTTAAGATGTCAATCATTTCATGTTTTAGTATTCATTGCATTCTAAGATCTTGCCTTGTTTCATGTTTCAGTATTCATCTCGGCCTAAGATGTTAAAGAAGGAACAGAAACGGAGGCCGAAGCCTAAAGATGGCTCTTCTCTACTATGTGGAGTTTGTGGCGATAAAGCGCTCGGATACAACTTTGATGCAGTCACGTGCGAGTCGTGCAAGGCCTTCTTTAGGAGAAACGCCCTCAAATCCAAGGTAGCCATCAAATTTGTCTTTATTTTAAATAATTTACATTTAAACTGTCAAATGTATCGTTAATTTAATTGACATTTAAGACTTTAGATTATTTTGAATGAACCTATCGTAAGCTGTAGGGGTGCCACGATTCGTCTATCTCGCGATACAATACGTATCACAATACCATGCTCACGATACAATATGTATTAATTCAATCAATAAAAATATAATGAAAAAAAAGAAAAGAGTTTCCATATCAACTTTTTAATTTTGGCATGATGTGTAGATCAATGTATTGGGCTCAAAAGAAACCATTTCCCGATAGAAACCAACGTAGCAATTTTGGACACTGCTTCAGGGGTAGATGTTATAATGAGGTTTAGAGGACATGGGTGTGGGTGAGTGTTTACAGCGTCTGTATGCTTGTAGACCGATATAATCCCAGTTTTTTTCTTTTACTTGGCAGCTCTGTTGGGGGATGGAAATAAGCATTAATCCTAAAATCCCCAACCACCAACCCCCAGATCCTCCGCTAACCCTACACTAGCTACTGATCAGTCTTCAAAAACATGGAAAAACTTCCCTGATTTCCTTTTCGTAATAACTGCTCTTTGATGTCAAATAGATTTCTGATGATAGATGGAGGATTTTTTTAAATTTGAAAAAGAATAACCTGTCATTTCAATTTGGTTGCGTGTTTCAGACGTTTTCCTGTAGCTTTGATGGCAGTTGTAAGCTGGATCCACACACTAGGAAGTTTTGTTCAGCCTGCAGGTTGAAGAAGTGCTTCATCATAGGCATGAAGAAGGATTGGATATTGAGTGAGTACATAATACGTGCAGCGTGGCGGTCTTGGAACAGCCCAGAGACGCTGCCAAAGTAAACCGCGGACCACCGTTGTTGTGGATTGTGTTTATCTGAAGGAAGCATGATTAAGACGAATGAACGAGAGCATAAATTACACATAAACAGACATGTGTGCTTAAACATGCACATGCAAACAAATGCACACCAATGCACACGCATGCACAAATGTTGTTACTACTTTAAAAGAAAGAAAAAATTGATTTGTCTAATATCGCTGTGGAATATTTCGCCCATATATCACTGTTAGGATACATGTCAATCTAATGGTGCCACTATTAAAAGGCCTGTGTGTTTTAAAAGGGATGTAAATTTCATGGTGTCCATTTCTGGGAAGCCTATTATTTTCATGGCATCATTAATAGCTCCTGAAAAGTTGACGGCATCACTTTTAACACACCTGGGTATCGTTTAACAGAGCTCTCTTAGCCGCTAAGAGAAAATAGCACTCTCTTAGCAATGTATTAGCTATCGGCAAATAGAGTGCTATGTACTCTTAGTGGCTAAGAGAGCTCTGTGAAACGATACCCTGTATATTTAATGGTGTCATTTTTTAAAAGGCATGTAGATTTTATGGTTTCACTCACAAATAGAAGGCATGTAAATTTCTTGGTGTCACTCACAAATAGAAGGAATGTAAATTTCTTGGTGTCACTCACTCACAAATAGAATGCATGTAAATGTCATTGACAGGAGAATTATAAACATGGCAGACATCTGGTGTTGTCTGTGCACATACACAAACCGCCCCAGAAATATCGAAATATACCAATTGTCAATGTTCAAACGATAACTCAATATCTTTTTGTGTGTTTTCTGCCAAATGATGGACAATCATACACACTCGACCTAAATACCTTCTTATTAATATTGATTAATGCGCCTTTGATATTTGTCTTAATGAACAAATCTTCCAGCGATCTTGGTTTATTAATGCAATGACCTAGTTCTGTAATCATGGTAGTATGAAGTATCTATAAATAGACAGGTAATTACCGGTCGAAAGCGTTCTATTACCGGTAAGCATGTTTGATTATGACTAAGAAGGAACTACTACTTTAAAGATTTGTTTTGATCCTCATCAGCTTGTACAATAAACATGCAATGAAAAAACATTAATTAGGTCGCGTTTGATTGTTTTGAACGAGAGAACCGTATCCACATGAATGCTGCAGCTAATGACCTGTACAGGAAAAAAACCTCCAGACACATTAACCCTTAGACGCATTAACCATCTCCCTGCTTGATTAGACACACACTGCTCTTTAGGGCATCTCCGGTTGCCTCCAGCATGGAGAGAGTTAACTATATTTAAATCTAAGTGGTACCATTAGAGATATTTCTATTTTCCGAGCTGTGTTAAAATTGAGTACATATTTAACAGGCATATAACGTTTTTGTACCGAGCATCGTAAAAAATGTAATTGGCTTTATGGATATTACCTTGGAAACAAGATCTCTGTATAGATACAACATCAACTGACTGATGTAGTTGGTTTGGTTTAGTTTTATAGAAGTCGTTAAAGACTTTCTATTTTAAACTAGTATGGAAATGGTTTCAGAAATAGACGTTTGAAACTGGTTCTCTTGTGTATTGTACCGCATATGGTTAAGTGGTGCACTGAGGTTTGAACTACAACAGTTCTGTGTTATCTTTACATTATTTATTAAGTAAATAGGGCAAAGAATTCAGTCAGTGAAATCTTGAGTGCATTTTCTTCAAAAACAGCTTGTGGAAATGTTGTTATGTTGTTAGTGTTGAACAATGTTGAACAGCATTCTATCAGAGAAACAGCCTCAGTATTTTGTTATTGCATAACAGATTTTAATAGCATTTAGTCAGATTGTTGTCAGTCATATTGTTGTCAGTCAGATTGTTGGTGTCAGTCAGATTGTTGTGAAATTACTATTGAAAATAAAAACAGTTTTGCAGGATATCTACTAGTGCTCATTCGTCGCAAATTTGTGAAAGATTCCCACAGCGACGTTAACTTAAACTCCATATATTCACTCACTTACTAGTGCTCATATTGCTAATATTTTTATTTAATCCTCAATCGTCAATCATATCACGATTCCTGCTGTGACATTATTTAAGCACCGACTCACTCACTCTCAATCTTACACATATTTTGCCATGTGTGTACCTGTAGGTTTGTCTAGCGTACACTACAATGTCGTAATTATCTTTCCCACGTGGTTATGCAGGAACACAACTGTGACAGCTGCTATATTTTTATTGTTGTTTTGGCAACGCTTGGACGGGTTTCCATGCTTTTAAGAAGTTTTCTACGCTCAGTACAAATAAGTCGTGGATAAGAGATTAAGACTCCTAATGTGGTTTTCTGGCTGGAGGCTGTGCGGATGGAGCGGACGTAATACTGTGAGATGCATTCACGTTGAAAGCCGCGAGAAAATATCCATGGTATCTAGCTGTCTCAAATGTTGTAATAAATTTAACTTGACTAATGGTTTACTGCAACAATAAGCACTACATGTGTTGCGGGTTTAACCCTCCTGTGAACATTAACAGTGTGTGATATTCGTGAAAAGTTAAATATTGCCAATTGGCTTCACATTTCCCCCAGAAATATATTTGGGAGAAATTTCGACAATCCCAAAATCGCCACCAAGTATCTGGGTAGGAACGCTAAACATGCGCTCATAGCATGACAGGGATGAATGACCTTTAGGATTACGACCTTTGGAGTTACGGCCTTAAAGATTATGACCTTGCACCTGTGGAGGACGTCCTCACACCTGTTGGTGAGGACCAGTCTTGTCCCGCTGTAGACTAGTCCCGCAGCTCAGGGTTTTGATGTATGGCGCAGATTGCGGATGTTGGCGTGCAATGTCCTAACCTGTCTTTTACCGTCTTCCTGACAAAAGAGTCCTCTGGGATATTGTCCACATGGTTTCTTCATTGTCTTGCGTGTCTCATGATATTAGTATCCATCTTTGTCGCCAATGTTCCTTGGGCTGACATATTGCCACTGCAATGTGAAGCAATAATTAAGTATATTGTCCACATGGTTTCTTCGTTGTCTTACGTGTCTCATGATATTATATTATCCAACATCTAATGCACCAATATGTCGTTCAATGTTCAAGGTTAATTTAACATCCATCAATTTCTGTAAGTCTACCAAAGAAATTCTAAAGATACAACACAGATCTCTTAATAATTCATTGCTTCATTTAGCAGAACCACAGGTTTACATTGGGGATTTGTCGTTGTGTCTCGTAAATGAAGTAGTTCCCCTGCGACGTAAAGCAGTAATTCAGTCGAACCACTGGGGAATGCAAACTACCGGCCGATCATGCATTTCGTAGGTGGAACGAGAAGTTCGCGATGACATTGTCGAGATGGAGCATGTTAACTTGTTAAGATCCATTTACTAGCTGAATGTCAGGATATGTTTATAATGGCATTGGGTACGACTGCAACCTTGTGTTACTGATCTAATAATACTATAGGGCCGCCCAGTGTGATTTCTTTCTTGAATTCCGGAGAATATAGTCCGTCAGCCTCGTCACTCAAAGTATAAGGAATGCATGCAGGTGGCAAAGTTTGGCTTTTTATGAATGGATTGTTTTTTCCCTGTGAAATTGCATGGAGAGAGTAACCTTTATTCGATACCCTGTTACCATTGTTACCCTTGTTACCCAGCAAGCTGAATGTGCTCCCCCACTTTCGTGACCTTAAATCTTATAATGTTATTGTGCATTGTATTTTGTCTACGCTTAACATGGTTAAGATCAAAGTTTATTCATGCTGGGCTAGTACATGGTGTTATTGGTATCCAGTATTTAAAAAAATTAGGTAACCTCCGCACGTAAGCAGGTACATGTATATAGTGTAAAATGGTTGAAACTTTTTTTTTTTATAAAAGCATGCGAGTACTTAACGAGGGGCTAGAGCCAGCACATTATCTTTCAATTGGTATGAAAATTAGTTTTAGGCATACTGAGCATCACCCATGTGCAAACCATTGACCAAAAAAAAATATTATGTCGATCAGATACATACTTTTGAAGATATTCAATAAAATATAATTGAATGTCTCTATATTTAAGTTGCTTACCAAACTTTAAAATGCGATTTACTCAGTATATTGTAAAAGTGGAGATAAGGTGTTCTGGCTCTAACCCCTCGTTAAGTCTTTGTCTACTTGAAAATATAAAGATTTATTGTTTGGAGGTGTTCACTAGACACGAGTATTTGTATGTCTAAAAATGGGTCCGATATGGCATCCACTATGCGATGACTGATAGGTCTAGAGACAGTTTCTAGTGCGAGTCAATTGCTAACCAGTACACAGGGGTAGAACATCCGACTATATACTTGACATCCCCTCCTCCACCCACCTACCCCTGCACGTCATGTGGTAAACTACCCCCCCGCACGTCATGTGGTAAACTACCCCCCGCACGTCATGTGGTAAACTACCCCCCGCATGTCATGTGGTAAACTACCCCCCGCAC
>JAUTBZ010147138.1:0-12119 GCA_032361785.1 Lepetodrilus galriftensis
TTATCCACAGGCGGACAAGTGAAATAGCCTAGATTAACAAGCCCTTTTCACAGTAGTTACATGTCCGACAGGACACATGGACAGGTGCCTCAAAAAGTTAATGTAGAGCCCTGTGATCGCATCAGAAAGGTAACTCGTAAACATTGTCAATGATATGGTCTCGTAGTAGATATGAGAGATTCGAGAAACAATACCCTGGTTGGGATTAGCCAACGACTTCTCAAAATGTGGGGGGTCACACCTGCTATATAATATGGAGTATTTCTGCATTAATAAATAATACATTATAAGGTATTGAGGGTTTTTAATGTATGCAGGATGTAAATTCAGCAGCCATTACACATGATCTACAGGCACTTTGCCTTTGATATAGCTGGTTCACGATGTCATTGCATAATGTAACCTTTAAAAGAAAAAAAATATATGGACGCCAAAGTTGAATTCTCCAAATATCAGCAAATATTAATATTTTATGAATGCTTCAAATTCAACCATTTTACGATGAAATATAAATGCATTTTTAAAAAAAGTAGTAATATTTTATGAATGGTTCAAATTTTACCATTTAACGATGAAATAAAATAAAACTGCATTAAAAAAAATAGAAGTAATATTTTATGAATGTTTCAGACTTTACCAAAATGCAAGATCATGTAAAAGGAAACATATATGTTAATCCTCTCCTTGCTGGATTAGGCAGACACAGATCTCTAGGACTGTCCAACATCTCTGGTTGTCAGCATAGAAAGAGTAGAGTCCTGAATTTACTTTCTAAAACTAGAATTATCTTCGGATTAGAGCCCATTTATTAGCCTAGCAGCTATTCCCAGGGATATAAATTCTCACTCGCCCGGCAGCCCGATCCATTTCTCCTAATGGAGAATATGTTTTAAAGTTAAGTTCTAACCCTGTATTCCCCTGAAAAAGTTCAATAAGATGGGAATCTGGATAACGTTTCTAGAAGCTAGATCTACTACGAGACCATAAGCACTAGTCTTGCAGCGATCTGTTATTTAATATATTTGGCAATTCATTTGGCAGATTAGAAATAATGCAGATATATACTGACCGAATGCGTCCTCGTCAATTTCCCCCGAGTAGTACTCCAACACTCGTCTATATACACTGTATCCTAGCTTCCCATACATTGCCACGGCAACCTTGTTGGAGACTCGCACAAACAAGTCCACAAAGTAACAATGTTTCCTGAAACATATTGGTTGTTATTAATATATGATTCAGTTGAAGAAGAAAAGAGGGTAATTTATGATTTTTTAAAAACATTTATATATATGAATCGTACTTGCACATTTTTCACAAATCTTTTATTATATATATGAATATAATTGGCAGATTGCTGTAGCAACAATTCATCATTCTATTTACAATGTAAAAACATGCGAAAGGCAAAAATCATTTAGACACTGCTTTCATATCTGCAGTAATGTTGAACACGATACTTTTCTATTGATAATTGTAGCATTACGCAACATAAACAAGGTAGTCATATCTTGGACTTACTTCTCCGAGATCTCTTCCAGGATGTTCATGAGCTTGGCTGCCAGCCCGAGTCTGCGGAATTCGGGCGCCACCGTCAGAGCCGTCACATGACCGTGCCACAGTTCTGCCATGCCTTCCGACTTGCCCATGACTGCAAGTTGGAGTGAGTGAGCGAGTTATTGTGTTTGTTTTACTTCAGTGGGAATCTTTCATCCATACACAATGAGGAAGTTGGGAAATGAACCCAAATGTGTGCATAGCCATCCCCGAGGCGCATACCAAAATGGTGAAATCAACAACAACCGTAGCACTGAATGTTGCAGTAAGCCTGGTCGCAGTGAGAATATTTCACTCATACACGATGGTACTGCCAGACCAAGGATGATAACTGCATTGCCACGCTATAGGTGTGAGTGAATATGGAGTTTAACGTCACTGCGGGAATCTTTCACCCATTTGCGATGAGCCATGCTATAGGTGAGCGCATCCTATCATGATCACGTCAGAAAGGTAATAACCTTCGCGAGCATTTTGTATATAATTATCTGTATTTCAATGACCTCAGCTGCGGGACATTGATGTGAGTGACAATATTTAATCAACCTATAAATGCTACACTGTGATTATTAAATTTATAACTAAGCTGTCAACCTTGACCTTTCAATGTCCAAATAGTTCTTTTAAAAACCATTCCATCATATTAATGTCAAATCATATTTACTTATATTAACATAAATTATATACAAGGTCAATCACAAATTGTGATTTAAAGGTCAAGACAGCGGGGGTGGAAATGTTGGCTTGAAATAATAATTACGGTAGTATACTTACTGTATCCCATAATTTGTCCACTAGGTGACACTGCGACCTGGAAGTACTCTGGCCAGTGAGCCATGTACTGCATGTAGAACGGCAGCCCATACTGTGATAGGTCAAGGGTCAAAGTATAAAGGTTAATAGTCCTAAGTAACATGGTGTACAAACCAACTTTACTACTTTTTAATATTTTTTATTTGGGTTTAGAGCCACTTTCAAGGTACTTTCAGAGCTCTACATTAACTTTTTGAGGCACCTGTCCCTGTGTCCTGTCAAACATGTAACTACTCTGAAAAGGGCTTGTTAATCTAGGCTATTTCACATGTCCTCCGTAAATTCTACCTGGCCTGGACAGGCGGACAATCCTTACTGTCGAGCCCCGTCTTTCACATATCACAGCTTATCAGTTTACCGGTATGTGAAAAGAGGGAGAAATACCTGCAAGTCGCAAAGCGCCTTGCCCGAGTAATCTAGGGGGGTTATAACTGATACTGCCAAATACATGAGTTCCTGCCCTTTTTGGTCATATTTATCATCTAACTCATCGAAGGGAACTATATTTTAAACTTTCATACATGTGTGGATAATAAAAAATAAGAAAAATATGTGTAAAAATAAATAAACAAGATAACATTATTCTTTTGCAGGAGATTGCAAATCAAAAGCAGGAAATCAGGAGATTGGTTTATTTTCCTATGTTTTCGGGAGATCTCCCGATAAATTGGGAGACTTAGCCCCTCTGGAGATGATACGTACATTATTTATGATTGCATGTAAGTTGTAACATTATGTACATCATGGACAATACTAGATCGCATTACGTAATGATAGTTATACAATTTGGACAAACGGAAAAGGATACAGTTTCTGTCAGTGGATCAAGGTTCCTGGAAAGAAAAGAAAGAAATAATGTTTATATATAATGAAAAATCATTAGCTGATCATTGGGTAAATTTACATTCACGAGCAGTACTCGTATTTCGTTATCACAGGAACTTGGTAAATTCGAAAACTAGGGCTGAACTGACGTCACATGGTCTGTATGTATAGCATGGATAGGTCTATAGACATTCACTGTAGATAAACTCTTCTTCAATTTATCTGCACGAAAAGTGAAGGTCTTCCATCTAACGACGAAAAAGACGGATAGCTTACACATTGTTGAACTTGAAGAGATCGTCACATGTAAACGGTCTAATAGTTGTCATTGTTGTGATTCCTGTAGTTAATTTGTCCTCATACTTAGTTTACAAACAGCAATGCACTTCTTGTCAACTGTGCGTCATGTTTACTCGCGTCTTACTCTATTTCCGTAACTGGGATAACAGAATTGTCTACCCTGACCAGCTGTTTTGACATGCATCTACTCGTATGACAGCTGTCCACCTGTCCACCTGTCCACTGCTGTCAAACAGTGTATATAAACAACAGATAACGTAAACATTCCAGTTTTTGTGGCTGCGAAAACATGCAACTTTACAGGGAGAAACTGACGGTAATTATGCTATCTTTCTTGTTTTACTCCGGTAGTGTTCACAGTTAGCAGTGGTTAGATCTAGATTTATCCTATGTGCTGAGTTGTAGAAAAATGCTTGTTTATGTGGATCAACAGTTGGAACAAGTTGGAACAAAATTTGAAGATTTTTAGAAACTATTTCAAAACTCCACAAAATAATGTTAATTTCCCGTAATTAGAAATAGTAATATCAGAATATGCAAATAGCCTGAATAATATGACCTTTGACCTCTTGCCACTTTAACCCATGCCACAATCACAGGCCACACTTGACTTCTGTCCAAACAACCTCCATTCATATCTACCAATCCCGAGCTGGCCCATGTATATTTAAAATGTATATCATTTTTCTGGATACGATTATTTGGATATTTTAGGTACTGATCCCTGGTGACATAACTCCCAAGTGAGTGACAGCTCTCTTGTCACAGCGACCCGATGACAGCGACCTGATGACAGTGACCTGATGACAGCGGCTCTTGGTGTCGGCAGTGGGACGCAGAACATGCAGCGCTCAACGTGATGGCTGACAAAAGCTTCCACCACGACTACATAGCAGGCGCCATTGGAGGTAATCACGTGGACATTACAAGGGCACTCCTGTATGAAAGAGTGTAACTCTTAAGGCAGCCTTATCTCCAACCTTAGGCCATAGACTACCGTACTTTCCTGTGTATAATGCGCACTTATTATTCCCCCAAAATGACATCTCACGCGGGGGTGCGTATACTATATAAAAAAATAATTTGTTAAACAAGTCCTTGCTAAGATTGGAGTAATTAACCCTCTCCATGCTGGAGGCAACCGGAGATGGCCAAATAAGTTGTGCCTGTGAATCGAACAGAAATTTAAGCATACAATCCTAATTAATTAAGATTTACCTGGATTTTAGTCAACCCTAGTACTCCTGTTTGGCGATCACCGGAACTTGGAAAATTCTGGGAAATTATAAAAAACCAGACCTGCCCGACTTATTATCCTAATTCAAATACTGTGGGAAATGGAGGCATAAATATGAAATCATATCTGATAACTATGTTTCAGGTGCTGCTGGTGTGGTGGTTGGACATCCATTTGACACAGTAAAGGTAAGGCCCACGGCAAGGCGGAGCTATGAGAGTCGTTACTTCATGTACAGGGTAAAGCCAGTAGTAGACTATGAATAAAACTTGGTGAGCCAGCTCTGTTCGCCATCTTGGCCAGCTGAAGTCATAGTATGCTACGGCATCTCTGCGAGCTGTATGGCTGCGACATGGTTTGCCGAGATGATTTCTAAAATCAAACATTGCACAATTATATAATTTTGATATTTTCTTTTTTTTTACATTTTTGTAAAATTTGATGCCACAAATGGGAGCTATATTCTGGTTGTGACATATAATAAAGCACTAATTCAAGCAAAAACTTTTCTGTTTCTTATCTGTAGGTACAGCTGCAGGTTTCTGGAGGAAAGGAAAAATATGCAGGGATCGTGGACTGTATCAAGAGTGTCCGGGCGCAGTCTCTGGTGAGTTCTGGTTCAAATCCATGGCATCTGTGACTCTTTGGGCGGCTGGTAGCACAGGGGTAGAGCGTTGGACTTTGGAGCCAAAGGCCCCAGGTTCAAATCCTGTGTCTGAGGGCCTAGCATCAATATTCACAAAAGCTACCTTTCTAATGTGATCATAATAGGATATCTATAATCCAGGGCCTGTATTCTCGAAACTTTTTTAGCTAAGAATTTCTTAGTGAGAAAAGATCTCTTAAAAAATTAACATAAGCAGAAAACCAGTTATGCAAATTCTTAGTACTTACAAACTTCTTAGGACTTGCGAAGTATTGAGAATATGGGCCCAGGTTAAGAAGAAAAGAACCAAAATTCAATTCTAAGCAATATTATGTCATAAGATTGGTACATTTGAACACCATTTTCTTTTCAGTCCAATGGATTTTTCCGTGGCCTGTCTTGGCCGCTGCTGTGGTATGGCACCATCAACTCCATTTTCTTTGGCGTGTACGGCTCGTCGCTGTCGATGTTTGGCTACTCCGGGGAGGACGCGAATGACGGCACCTCCAGGTATTACATGTCTGTGCTGGGCGCAGGAGCTCTGGCTGGTATGGCGCAGTTACCCCTTGCCACTCCAGTCGAGACCATCAAAGTCCTCCTGCAGTCAGAGATACCGCATCAACACGGGGCAACAATTATAGGTCAGTATCAGGGTTGGAAGATCCCACTCGCCCGGCGACCAGATCCATTACTCGTAATGTTAAAGGTATCCTACGGGCGAGTAGAAATTTCATGTTTTGTTATTTATATCATTATTCGGGCGAGTACGTTTTAAAGTTAAGTTCCAAGCCTGCAGTATTGATTGTTTATTTATTTATTTATTTATTATTTTGTGTTTACCGTCGCAAAAGGGTGAAAGATTCCTGCAGCGATGTTAAAGTCCATGATCTCTCTCATTTTTTATTTATTTTAAAATTTAATTTTGATTTCTTTAAAAATTATTTTTTAAATTGGAGAATTCTTTCAGAACCTTTTTCATAAACAGATCGCCTCCCGCTTCTTTGACAATAACTAAGAATAATAGTATTATTTAAAAGCTATTAAAGGCACAAGCTCACAATGAATACCTAGTTCTGGCCACTGGTAATTTGTTAAAGCTGCATGAATAACCTTTTTTACTGAAATTAAGGATTGTAATGTTGGAAGATAATAATTGAATATTCTTACAGGAGTGATTATGGAGTTTAATGTCACTGCATGAATCTTTCACCCATTTGCGATGACATTCTTACATCGACATCCACCAATATATTACTTACAATGTCATATATACCGTAGTCAACTTTCCTAATTGCAGAACCAGTTCCATCCTTGCCCTTCTTATAAAACCCCATTTTCTTCCAGGCATACAAAAATCAAAACATTACCACAAAGGCCCTATCACAGCGACAGCAGACATCCTGCGTACCAGAGGAGCGACGGGTCTGTTCCGCGGATTCGGAACCCAATTCTTCCGCGACGTGCCGGCGAGCGGAGTGTACATGACCATCTTCGAAGTCCTCACGGCCACGGGGACGACATCCGCGCCGAGAGTGCCGTCTCAGGTGGTCAACTTCCTGTCCGGAGGCGTGGCTGGAGTGGTCAGTTGGTTGCTGATCCTTCCACTGGACGTGGTCAAGAGTCGGCTTCAGGCGGATCCGGAGAGGGAGCGATATCGCGGATTCTGGCACTGTGCGTCGAGCAGTTACAAGGAAGAGGGAGCGCGGGTGTTCTTCCGCGGAGCTCTGGTGATGAGCGCCCGAGCGTTTCCTGTCAATGCCATCACGCTGATGGTCTATGCCGAGTGTCTGGTTCTCTTGACGCGAAACAAAGATGAACGCTCGTAGACAATTACTACACGTCGGACATACGTTTGTGCAATAATGTGTTATATATACTACGCAAAGAGCACTGTGTAAGGTGGATGGCATGCTCTACAAATGCACATATTATTATTATCATTATTACATCAGTTCAATTCCAGATTGTTCAAGTGGTCAAGTGAGTTAACCCTCTTTCTGCTTATAAGGGCATCTCTGGTTGCCTCCAGCATTGAAAGGGTTAAGCAGCTCGCAGGAATTCAACATCGTCCAGAAATGACACTGATGTGAACTATCCAGTAGAATTAGATGGAATTGTGAATGCTAACCTTCTTGTTTGAAATGGCAGCTTGGGTTGTATACTCCCCAGAGAGGTGAAAAGGTGACGTGATCTTCTTGAAACAATACTTGCCCCACACTGGATCACAGGCTGAAAAACCTGTGGTGTCACCCTAGGCAAGTGGCTTAGTTCGAAAATGCCTCTGTTCACCCAGCAGAGAATGGGTACCCGGAAGGATGAGATGACAACCTTATAGCGCCTTGAATGGCAGCTTAGGTTGTATATTCCCCAAGGAGTCGAGAAGGAAAGTGAGTGCTTATATCCTTTTCCGGGGTAATAATGAGCATGTTTTCGAAGCATGGATTTAGTGTAATATAAATGTTCACATTATTATTATTAAGTACAAGGTGTTGACACAGTACCATTTAGCATGCTGTCGCCAAAGTACATGGTAACATTGTGCCGCAAAAGTACATGGTAACGTTGTGCCGCAAAAGTACATGGTAACATGGTGTCGCCACTGTGAAGTACATGGTAACATGATCTACTCTACATTTTATAGAAAAGCAGGTGAAACCAAACTGATTGCATGGTGTTTTAGCAAAGTCTCTTTTGGTTTTCACGGCTCCAATTTAAATCACATGCGGTATTGCAATCGTGTAGTATAGGTGATCAGGGAAACATGAAGACGACGAGACGGCAACCAGTTAATCGAATCCACATGTAATCTGTAATTGCGTTGACATCGCTATTGCTCTGAGTAACTTATGCCTACATTTAATTAATGTTCGAGATCTCACTGATTCTGTTGTGTTACGCTCTCAGACAGATAGACACGCAGATGTTGTATTCTCACGGAGACCATACACACAACCATTCATACTATTGCGTAGCACTGTGAGTGTGGGACAACATGTTAACAAGAGGAACATAAGTAGACCTTAGGTAAATTGGGTAGATATTTCAACAGCACTACCAGTAACTGTTTATCTTATTTCGTATCTGGTATATCGTCTCTGTTGGCATGTTGCCTACCAACTACATGTTACGGAGTTTGCCTTGGGGGATGCACGTCCGTATATCGAGCAATTCCATACCAGTTGTCAGAGGAATGTCTCCGCCGTGGCTGTAGGACAGACAGTCTGCAGTGCAATGTCTGTAGGTATGTACAGCTCACGGAAATACCAGCCACAACTAACAGTGGGGACTACCGGATGTCTGCAATAACCTGTCAGTATCTGGAAGACCACAATGTTATGTCTGTGTTATTGCGCCGCCTTGTAATGTAATGGATAAATCAATCGTGTGTATTTAACATACATGTCTTTGAGCAATTGCCTTGGGACAATAAACATGTCGACATGTTAGGTTAATCTCCTGGAACCCAGTCTGCACCATACAAGCGATGTACGGCTCTGATTGGTCGTGTTTCCGCACCAGCTTCTTCAAACAGCTATAGTACAACCTTCTACAGAAATACGTACTTTTGTTATATTTATGAGAGTTAGATGCTGTAATACTGATAGTTTCGTTCATTCCACACGAACACCCATTATAACTAGTACTGTAACCGTCAGAGTATCGTAACAACAAAGTACAGGCAAGAAACACTATTATAAGAACATTACATCTATGACTAAATAAATCTTGTCTACACACGTCATTCTAATTAACTTATGTATCTGTCCAGCGTGCAAATGGATTCTGAAACGGCGAGTATGCCACGTTAAGATGTGTGTTCCTCTACTCAATAGTTGTCAACATTTGTATTATAACACAGGAAGAAGATAAAAACGTATCCTCTGATCCCACGGGGAACATGAGATTATAACACGGTCGGGATGAAGAATAGCTAGCATGGCTACCAGGAGATGAAGCAGATCACTGCACAGGAAGATTGGACTAGGGTCACGTAGTCTCTTTGGGGAGAAAACAGACATATAGAAAAACATGCCATCCTGTTTTGTTAAGAAATGGAAATAAATGTGTTCAAGATTTTCTGGTATTTATTTACAAGCCTCCTCTGCACTTTAACGTCAACTTTTACAGATATAGAGAAAGTTCACGGGAATATTATTAGGTTAAGTTTCTGTAAGCGTCCTACAATTTCTGCAAATAAGTTTATAACATAGAAATATTTTTTAAAATACATGTTTTGCATTGAAATCATACCATATTACTAGATTAAGTTTCTGTAAGACTCGCTGCCCGGTAAGTGTCCTACAATTTCTGAAAATAATTTTATAACATAAAAATACTTTCAAAAAACATGTTTTGCATTGAAATCGTACCAAATTTGATATAGGGACATTTATCTGTATATTTTTTTACTTATTAATGAAGATATATGTTTTCCAGTACAGCTTTAAACATTTACAGGAAGTCGTTCTTTCTCCTACTGCCTGTCCTTCATGGTTCTTCACAAACGGCATGTAGTAGCCTATAGCACTGTATATAGCTGCAGTGAGAAATAGATTGACATATACATGTATAAATACAGGAAAATATGCAATTTCAACTCTAGGATTATGGAATGGTATATTTTTGATATTATTGAGTTTCTTGACTTTATTACGTAATATCCATATCTGCCCTGTCTGTAATGCGGACTAATATCTGCCCTATCACTACTTCCGGACTTTAACCCCTGGCGTATAACTCAAGCACACCGCCGTCAGTCACTTCTCATACCCCGCTCCTTTCAATATAGGGATCGTCCCTGGAGGACGCCACCTGACCAGATCAATATACGCGCTTAACGGGCACAATAATTAACTAGCAAAGAATATGGTCATGCTTTTGGTATTCTGGGATAAGAGTCTGCATTTCCGGATACGAGTCGGAGAAGACTGGCTGAAGATCTGGACGGACTTGGCTGTAGTATGAATGTAATTGAGCAACATCCGGGTTCTGTCAGTTGTTGCCACTTGTTGGTTGCTCCTCATTACGGAGAGATTCGGTAGGCTTATTCCAGTCTCGAGTGTCTACACTGTCTACACGCTCTAATACCAGTAGTTAGCCACGACGACTACAGGCAACTAGCGCTGGACGTAGGTACGGTCAACGTGGTTAATCCGCGTACATGAATGCAAACAGATTTTAGTAATGCTTCATCTTGTATACATCATATGTAGTACAATTATTAATCACATATGCTTTGTTGTTAAAAGAGTACATACATGAAAGACATTTCGTGTGGAATTCTGTGAGGAATTCTGTGAGACTTTAAAAATGGTTTATTGCTATAAATTAATATTTCCATAATTGTATTGCTATATTTCACAAGTATAAGGACCTATTGCACAAAGTAATAATCAAATAAAGACATCGTATCTAATTGTATATAATTGCACATACATTTCTTGTTATAACGTACCATCATCCATGTTGCAGTATAGACGATAAATTGATTTTATTTCAACATATTTTATTTTTACAAATTCAATGGGATCAGACAAAAGCGAAACGCTTATCTGTCCTTTCCTTATTTACAGCTTATAATAACAAAAATATAGCAAACATATAGTGAAATATAAATGTAACTGTTAATTCAAACGATACTATGATAATACTAGGAAGTTTAAATACCAAACCAAGTGTCATTAGTCAAAGTACACCGGCAAGATATAATACATGTATATATTTAGGATTAACCATAAACCACTTATCGAAAGAAGGCATGCCTTCAAACTAACGACATACTATAAAATGTTAAATCACATTTCTCCTTAATATCTATGTGACCTCGTCCCAACACCTGTCTCAGAAAATAGTAATTATACACTCAAAATTCGCGCTAAGCTACAAAATATCAATTTTCGTACGCTTTCTTATGCTAAATCATTCCTACCTGATACTACTAAACATTGGTGGAAGGTGAATATCCTTTTGAATAAACTTTTTATTTCAGTATATTCAGAGCACGTTAGAAAGTAATGTAAACATCTTCAAAATGCTGACAAATTTAATAGATTTCAAACTACTGTTTCATCTTGCTCTTGTGGTCATTAGTTTGAAGATGTTTTACATTACTTTCTAACGTGCTCTGAATATACTGAAATAAAAAGTTTATTCAAAAGGAATCGACCTAACATCAATATTGTATGGTTTCTCGGTAGTTTCGGCATCAGTCAACAGAGAAATACTGCAGTCTGTTCACTCCTTTCGTATAGTAGCATATCACGTAGATTTACCCATCTGAATTGATTTTTAAAATAATTCAAATTCTTCAAATTATTTTTCCATGGACTTTTGAAGATCTATTTAAAATGAAGTTTGTTAAAAATTGCAAACTTGTACTCACGATGTCTCACTCATCACCTCGGCACCAATATTGCATTTATGTATTTATGTAATTATGTATTTGTATGATTTGTAATGTACGGAGCAGCATTAAAATAAGCAGTTTGCTTGTTTGCCAATCCATTTTCAGTTCATTTTGGAAATTTATGTTTAAACCATATTTAAGATTACTGGAAATCACAAATTAACGCGAGTAGGATATTAATGCGAACAATGCGTAGATAACCCCGAGTAAAGATACACAGATGTACTAAATATATATACACCTGGCAAAAAGTTAAGTGCCCCCGTATATTTCACAATGACTTGCGTTGAAAGCCTGATATTCATAACATAACCTCGGAAAAACAAACGTGTTTT
>JAUTBZ010147149.1:0-12119 GCA_032361785.1 Lepetodrilus galriftensis
TATTTATGATGAGTTATACTTTTGTTATTTTTATTAATCGTGTCTGGAGGAGTTTTAAATGATAGATGAATTACCGATGGTAATGGTTTTACTTTTTGGAAAATTATTATTTTATACAGTGTTTTATGCAGGGATTTTAAAAGTTGTTCAATACCATTTTAATAACTTTGTATTAAGCTATAAAAAAATATTTTTAAATATTTTATGGATTGGTGGTGTTAGCACAATATTGTATAACATTATCAATGTACTACTTCTTCATAATCTTTCACTGGATGTATATAGTCAAATAGTTATAGTTTTACCTTTTATAGAGTATGTTATTACTATAAGTTTTTTTTATTGGATTTTAAAAGATGAATCTAAAAATAGAATGAATATACGAACTGTTTTGATTAGTTTTGTTTCTCTATTCATCCTAAATATTATATTGTCTTATACTATTTGGTATATTGTTGATGAGTTACAATTTTCTTGGGAAGAGGGAGTAAATTATATAAGTATGCTTTTTAGAGAGAGTAGATGAAAAAAATATTTTACCTAATACCCTTAGTCGTAGTATCTTTAATTATAGACACTATCACATGGATACCTTCTGCTACTTTAGAGTTAAGTATAGGGTTTATATTATTTATTATTACTCTTATTATAGGTTATTTACTTTACAAAATTATAAAAGAAATCTATGTTAAATTAAACAAAAACAGTAGTAAAAAAAAGAGCTATATTTTAATAAGTCTGTTTTCCATATTTGTTATGGGTTTCTTTTTATTTTTAATTTTTTTACATTTTATTACTCTTGGACCTATCTTCCCAGCTACTTTTTTAAAAGAGTATCAGATAAAGGATAAAACTTTTTATGTTTATGACGTAGGTTTTTTAGACCCAGTAAAAGAGGTTAGTGTTAAAGTAGATTATTTGCCTATAAGAAAAATACTGAAGTATATCAAATATGGGAATGAAGTAGAAGATAATTCTTTGATTAAAGAGGAAAACTATCTCTATTATTACAAAGGTGAAGAGAAAATTGAAGTTTATAAATTTAGAGAGGAGTAGTAAGATATGCTAGATATATTTACAATTACTGTTTTTGTTGTTATCCTATTTTTTTTATTGTATATAATTTTTAATATGTGGTATCAACATAAAAATTTTGTATTAAAGCAAAGTGTCTGTCGGCTACTTAATGAAAAGGAGATAGAGGCTATAAAATACTTTGATATAGATAAACATACACTTGATTTTATAGTAGGAAAAGTACCTAAAACTAAAGAGGAGAAGTCTGTTTTCTGTTTTGAAAACCAATCTATTTCAATCCAGTCAAGTAGCACAAAATATTGGACAAATTATTTTTTCTATATAATAAAAGGTGAAGATACTTTTCAAGTTAATATACCTTACTATTTTTTAGATTATTTAAATATAGATAGTTTAAAAACCTATAATATTGAGTGCATAAGTCGTTCTTCCTCATTTGTTTTGGTTGGTATAGAGGGGGTTATCTCTTATCCTGAACTTCATAAACTCTTTTCCTTAGATACATCATCTACATTGAAGCCAAAAGTTACTGTTCTCTCTTCTCGTAAGGCAGAGAGTAAAGAGTTAAAAAAGTTTCTATTTTCTCGTTGGGGAAGTGTTTGGATAAATGTTTTTTTATGGGTGATGCCTTATCCTTTACTTTTTATTTTTGAAGAGGAGACGCTTATGTCTTTTTTGTTTATGTCTCCTTTTATATTTTTGATGGTTATTTTTGCCTACATAGAGCAGAAAAAAAGAGTAAAATACATTAATGAATCTTCTACACTACATACCATACAAGGTGAACTATTTTTTGATGAAAAGTATTCTAAATTTATGATAGATAGTTTACCTTTAAAGTTCTCGAACAATTGGTATAAGGTGGTAAAAAGAAAATATAAAAAGAAAGAGTTGGTAGAGATAAAAGCTTTCTTACATACACATGAACCCTATAATGAAAAAAGAGCTCAAGAGATTCAACCACTTTCTATTAAAAGTTTAGAGAGTCATAATTTTGACATGGACTATAAAACTACTCCTATTATTCGTTCTATATGGATGCCACTATCACTCTTTTTATCATCTTTGATTATTGTCTCTTTTATGAATTATGAGAAGTTTCTTCCTTATACTTATCATGGTATTAAAACCTACAGTGAAGAGAGTTATTTCTACTCAACAGAGGGGATGTTGGAAGAGAATTTAAAAGAGTATCAATACCTTGAAAGTACTGGATTGGCAATACCTATTTTAACATCTTCAGATGATGTTTATTTGAGTGAGTCAAGCAGTTATAAAAGGATTGAAACAGATGAAACAAAAATATTTTTTCCAAAAGATATAGATAAAACTATTTTAGAATATCCAAGAGTCTCACAAGATACTTTAGTGTTAATAGATGAGTTTAAAAAAATAGAAAAAAAGGTAAAAGTTTTAGTTAACTGTGATTTTTTTAGAAGAGACTCTGGCTTTAAACATGATGCTTTTTATTTTGACTCCTGTGTTAGTGATGCTGTTGATAATTTAAAAGAGAAAAATAAACTTTTTGAATCATTCAAAAGTTACAATGATTTTTTAACTAGAAGTGATCCTGAAAGTTTTAAGGTTTTCAATAAAGAGGTTTTTACAAAGCTTTATGATGAGCTATATAGGAGTTATAAACAACTTCAATTGTTAACAGAAGAGGGTATATTATATAGTTCGGTAACGGTAGGATACTATCGTCCAGAAGGGTTTAATGAAAATATTAAATACTTAGATTATATGTTTAGCTATCTTAATTCATTTCCAAGAGGTGAAATGGTTGCAGGTATACTTAAAAAGAGAGGAGATACCGTTTGGGAAGTTCAAGAAGACAATTATAACTATTTACCCTATACGGTTTTTCTTTCACTCTTTTGGCTACTTAGTGTTATGGTGATGGTTTATGCATTTACTGTTTTTGTTGGACGTATTTTAAGGAGTTTAAAAAGATGAAAAATTTGGCATTACTCATCCTGTTAGGGGCAATAGGTACAGGTATTAATATGATACACTGGATACCTTCTAAAATTTTAGAAATAACTTTGATACTAATTTTACTGCTTATTATTTTTGCTATGGGGTATTTAATTTATAAAATCACTATAGATATATATGTAAATTCACAAAGAAAAAGTAAACTCTTTTTAGGCTTGGTCTCTTTTCTCCTGACAGCTTTTTTTTTAGGGACCATATTTTCTAACTTTTTCTACTTTGCATTTTCAGGTATTTATAATAAAGAGTATACTTTTGAGGGTAAAACATTCTACATTTATGAAGTTGGTTTTGTAGATTCTATTAAAGAGGTTAGCATTAAAATAGACTATTTACCTGTACGAACAATATTCATATCTTTTATAAACTTTAATGGTGAAAGTAAACTGATTAAAAGAGGAAAATATTTGTATTACTATGATGGTAAAGATGAGATTAAACTATATGACCTTGAAACATTTACTGATGCATATGAGGGAGCATAAATAATTAAATAGAGTAAAAATTTACCTATTGTTAAAATAAAATTAACTATAATATTTAAAATAAATATTAAGGAAATTGTTATAAAAGAGCTACTTAATGACATTAATAAAATTTCCTATCAACTCCTTATAGAAGAGCCATTTTATGGTCATCTTTTTGTGGGTTTTGTTAAAAAAGAGATGAATAGAAAATATGAGGTCTCATTTGTTCCCTCTCGTGAGTTTGTAGAGTTTGTTTTTGAGCCAGAGTTTTGGTTTGCTCAAACGCCAAAAGTTAAAAAAGGGCTTATAAAACATGAGCTTTTGCATTTGGTTTATAAACATCCGTTAAGAGCTAGAAACTATGCCATGAAGAACATTTATTATTTGGCTTCTGACTTGGTAGTTAACCAAAATCTTCAAGCAGATGAACTACCTGAAAATGCTTTTACTTTAGAGTTCTTGGAAAATTATGAGATTAGACTTGAGCCTGAGAAAGATACAGACTACTACTATAAAGCATTGATTGAAATTTTTGAAGATTTACTGTTCATAAAACCTGAACTGTGTAATGCTTGTGATAAAGCAGGAGAGTGTTTAAATGATGAAGAGCGTAAAGCCTCTGAACAGCTTGAACTTTTAAGCATTTTAGAAGAGCGAACTTTTTGTGCTTCTCATGAAAGTTGGCGAAACTTTGAAGAGGAACAAACAGCTAAAAATGGTGTTTTAGAACACAACTTAAATCATTTGTTTATTCGTGTAAATGACAGAATGATGACCAATAATTCGTGGGGTAGTGTAAGCCATGCTTTACGAAGTTATCTGGGAAATATTGTTCTTTATAAACCTCAACAGATTGACTGGAAACGAGCACTTAAAATTTTTGTTGCATCTAGTCAAAAATCTTACTTAAAAAACACTGTTTCAAGAGTTTCAAAGCGTTATGGAACAACTCCTGGTATAAAGATAAAACATCGAAACCGACTCTGTGTGGTGATAGATACTTCGGGTAGTTTAAGTGATAGTGATTTAACAGAGTACTTTCATGAGATTTATCATATTTGGAAGCAACGCTGTGAAATACTTATCATAGAGTGTGATGTAGATATTCAGCAAGTATATGAGTACAAAGGAAAAGTTCCTACCTATGCCCAAGGTCGAGGAGGAACAGACTTTAATGCACCCATTACGTACAATAACGATGTTTTTAAAGGCGATGCCATTATCTATTTTACCGATGGTCAAGCCCCAACACCTACAGTGAAGAGTCGGGTGCCGATTTTTTGGCTTATCTACAACAACAAAGAGCTAACCAATCCCCTTGATGGTCGGGTTGTTTTTATGAAGAATTAAATTAATGAAAGAAAATAAATGAAAACAATAGAAGTATTTAAAAATTTTGATTTTAATGATTTTTGGGAAGAGTCAACATATGGTTTAGATACCTATATGGAAGAGAAACCAAGTGATGAGTTAATAAAATCTATAGAGAAAGAGCTTGGATATAAGCTTCCTCAATCATATATAGAGATGATGAAAGTTCAAAATGGTGGTACACCAAATAATTATTGTTACCCGACAACTACGAACACTTCTTGGGCAGATAACCATGTAGCCATTCAAGGTTTTTCTGCTATTGGAAGAGAACAAAGTTATTCTCTTTGTGGTGAAATAGGTAGTCAGTTTATGATGGATGAGTGGAATTATCCTGATTATGGAGTGATTATTTGTGATTGTCCTTCAGGAGGACATGATGTAATTATGATGGATTATCGTCAATGTGGAAAAGAGGGTGAACCTTCTATTATTCATATTACAGATGACCATGATGTTACATTTTTGGCTGAAAATTTTGAAACATTTATTCGAGGTTTGGTAAACGAAGAGGTTTATGATACTTCAGAAGACGATTTACAAGAAGAGTTAGAGCAGATAAAAATAGGTAAATTTTCTACTACTTTAGAAGATTTTTTTACTAAATCAGAGATTGATTTTGATACGATTTTGAGAAAATTATTTACAGATATATGCAATAAAAATGGTCATTTTTCCCTATCTTATGATGAATTAGCATATTTAGCTTATGATATACAGTTTTATATTTTTTATCAAATTAAACAAATTCATTCGAAAGCAGATTATTTAAATAATTATTCTGTACTTCTCCCCTCTCATACTGGAGAAATGCAAACCTTTGTTCATGCTCCTGGTTTTGTTGAAGATTGGTTGAAAGAGAAATTACGAAATATTGAGATTATAAATTCAAAAGATGGTCTTGTTTTCTCAAAAGAGTATGAGCGTATTTTTTTAGAGAAAATTTCAATTTATCAATAAATAAGGAGATAATTTAATGAGTTTAACCAATGGTTGGAGTGAAAGTGTCATAACATACGCAGAAGCAATTAATAATTTTGTAGATAGTGGATTAAAAGATGGATGGGATAACGTAGGAGAAGAGCCTGAAGAATTAAATGTGGATCATTTGGTTTCGGATTTTATAAAAGAGATTAAAAATACAAATAGTAATGAAAATAGAGACTCTATACGGGATAAATATCCTTTAACACATAGTCCCTTGATTGCTATTTTAAAAGAACAAGGACAATCTATCCCTGAAGTGGCTCTTTTAGATAATGGGAAAGTTGTAGCTCGTATTTTAAGCCCTTATGATAAAGATGGTTATGTTGTAGAGATAGATGGGGTAAGTATTAAAAAAGTAGAAGAGATAAAGTATTTTGGGCAAAGTCCAAACAAGGAGTATTTCGCCTATCCTAAAGAAAATGGTGTTTCTATTACTAAAGGTTGGTTGGGTGAAGAGGTTAATTTTTGTAACTATCCTAAAGGAGATGAAGGAGTTGTTTCAAAATTTAAAATAGAACCTTTTGATAGCTCTGTTTTACCTACCAAACTCATACCTTTTCCTGATGGAAAGAGAGTACTTTATATAACCTCTAATGGTATTTTTGTATTGACTCCAGATAGAGTTTCGAGATTATTGCCTACAGAAGAGATGATAACTTATTTAAATGAAGATGTTGAGAATGAAGATGAAGAAACATTATACCTTTCTCTTGCAATGGAACATGGAGCTATCTCTTTAGATGGGAGTATGATTGCTGTAGGTTCACAAGACAGTACACATATTATTTATGATAAAGATTTAAATATTATTGCAGATGTAGGAAACTTGATGGATTATCCTCACTATGCACTTTTTAGTAATGATAATGAGATGGTAGCTTTTAACTCTTGTCATTTTTACAACGGTGTCACGATTGCTGTTCCTACGAACTTACTTCCAAATTTAAAAACAGAAGAGTATAAAGAGTATGATTTTTTACCTATATTAGAAGGTGGAGCAAGAGTCTATGCAGGAGTCTATAGAAAAGATGAGTTTATTATTGGAGATGCTCATGGGTATATACGAGCTTTTGGAAAAGATGGTAAATTACATTGGCAACACTTTATTGGGTCAACTATAGGAGCTATAGATATTTCTAAAGATGAATCAATGCTTGTTTGTACCACTTGTGCAGGTTTTATCTCAATTATTGAGTTAGATAAAAATAATTCGGAACCATATGAGATTGGCACAGGGGGACATCATGAACTTAAACGTTGGATATTTTGGAAAGATGAAACTCCAATGGTATGGTAATAAAATATAAGAACTAAAGGAAAACTATGTCAAAAAGTCAATTTACCTATAAATATTACGGAGCATTTTGTAATACAGAAGCAATAAGAGAACTTATAAATCATCAACTTAACATTCATTTTACTGTGGATGAAAAAGTTAAAACACCTATTTGTATTTGGGGAAAACATGGAATTGGAAAAACCCAAATAGTAGAACAGATAGCCAAAGAGAATGGCTATGATTTTGCTTATGTCGCTCCTGCACAGTTTGAAGAGATGGGTGATTTGTTGGGGATGCCGTATCTGGACAAAGAAAATAATCTTACCAAGTTTGCTCCACCTGAGTGGGTTCCTCAGTCTGAAGGAGAGGGAATTTTACTTATAGATGATGTTAACCGTGCCGATGACAGAATTTTACGTGGAATTATGCAGCTGCTTCAAAACTATGAGATGGCTTCATGGAAGCTTCCTAAAAAATGGCATATTGTCTTAACTGCAAACCCTGAAGGAGGGGACTACTCCATTACCACCATGGATGAAGCAATGTTAACACGTATGATGCATGTAAGCATGGAGTTTGATGTTAAAACATGGGCAAAGTGGGCATTGGACAATGGTGTTGATGCACGTGGAGTAAACTTTGTACTTACTTACCCCGAGGTTGTTACTGGTAATTTAACTACTCCTCGTTCTTTGGTACAGTTTTTTGAGAGTATTAAGTATATAGATGATTTACGAGAAAACTTAGGATTGGTCAACACATTAGCTCTCTCAACACTAGACCGAAATACAGCGATTGCTTTTGGTGCATTTGTCTCTAACAACTTAGACAAACTCATAGAACCGAAAGAGATTTTAGAGGCAAAAAACTTTGAAAAAACAGTTGTACCAAAAATAGAAAAGTTAGTAAATCAACAAGTAAAACGGATAGATATTCTCTCAACCATAGGAGTACGTGTCACCAACTATGTTATGAGTAATAAGATTAAAAAATCAGAGGTAGAGAATCTTATTAAGTTTTTGAAGTTAACACTTATTCCTGAAGATTTACGGTTGACTTTGGTTCAAGATATTTCTAAAAATAAAAAAGCAGAAGTTAAAAAAGTATTTGCCGACCCTGAGTTGGCGATGTTGATTTTGACGGTGTAGGAGGATATATGAAAAGTCTAAAGATAATTGTTTTAACTTTTCTCTTATTTAATACACAAAGTTTTGCTGACCCTTTTAGTTGGCAAGGAGAAGACATTAGCATTCATCATGGAAGTTTAGTAGACATAAAAGATGCTAAAAAAATCAAATATAAGATTGGGTGTCATTATGGTGGTTTTGGTCATTTTAGGTCTGCTATTGAACTTTATTGGGATGACTCAAAAAAAAGAGAGCATAGACAAGTCATCTTTGATGAGATGATTGATTGGAAAGTGAAAAGTATAGAGTCCAATCAATCTAATTCTGAAATTAGAGTAGAGTTCAATAACCCTTCTTCACCTGAACCTGAAGATATATTTCAGCCAGCACGAGTTTATAGGTTTGATAGAGATAAACAAAAATTTGAAGAAATTATTAGTGATTAATAAAAGGTATAAAATGAACAAAGAAATTATAAAAGCAATGTTTGATGAGATAAATAGTTATGAAAAAGAATTTTTACCTACAGATAGTTTAAAATCTAATCGAGATGAGTTACAAAAGGTAGAAAAAACAAAGAGTTTAAAAAGATTAGATATTTATTATATGGGGTCTCATGAACTAAAAGAGCATGATATACATTTAGAAAAATTATTAGAATATGATTTAAAACATGTTGAGTATTTAAAACTTCATAATATTAATACAAAAAGTTTGAACAGTGATATAATTAATGAATTAATTGAAAAAAATCAATTTAAATATTTTGATATAAATTTAATAGAATATAGTGATTCCATTCGTGAATATAGTGAGCTTATAGAAAATGAATGGTTTACTTGTGAATATAGTGAGTTCTATAGAAAGTTAAATTTTAAAATAGGGACATTAGATTATGTTAAAACTTTACTTTCAAAGTTTCCTCATATACATTTTATAGCTGATGACCTTTTTGTTCAGTTGCTAGATAATAAAGTAGAGATTATATCCGTTCGACATGTTGATAACATAGAGTTAATGACAAAGGCTTACTCTAAAAAAGTTGATTTTTGTATGTTATATAACGATGCATTTTATACACATAATAAAAAGGAAATTCCTCAAAAACTTTTTAATCTTTCTCAAGAGTATCCAGATACTAAAATATATACGCTGCTTGAATATACACACAATAGGTTGATTATAAATCAGTATAATTTTATTGATACACGAGGGAAGCATCAAAAAAGTTATGATAAGGTGTTGGGTGAGTGTGAAGATATAGATAAAAATTTTATACAAACCCTTATGTTCTCTTTACTTAAACGTGAGATAGAAGCTAAAGAGTTTATACCCACAAAAGAGTCACTTTTTAAGCTTATAAAATGTTCTGTTGCTCCTGTACGAAAACAAGCTTTTGTCTACTTTGACCAATTTTATCCTCAAGAAACAGAGATTTCTAAAAAAGACATTTTTATTGCAGGGAGTCTATCTGCTTATAAAACAAGTGAGGTTAAAGATAAGCTAGAGATTATAGAAAGTAGAGTTGTAAAAAAGTTAGAGCTTGCCGACTTGGTTGTTTTGGGAAATAAATCTAAACTGACAACTTTAGAGATGGATAAACCACTCATTACTTCAAGCTATTTTGAATCACTTCTACATGAAATTGGTGACAAGGTTTTAGCAAATAATGAAAATAGCATTGAGAAGTTAGAAGAGCTATTGAGCAGTGAAGATGATTCTAATGTGGAGGTTGCTCTAAATCTTATGATAGATGGTGGCTTAGATGAGAAGCTTATTGCTGTAGTGTTCGCACTTTTTAAGACTCATAACAATAGCAAGATAAAAAAGTTAGCTAAAGCTGTTTTGGTGAAGAATCCTCATAGAATTATAGATGAGCTGATGGCTCTTATAGGCAAAAGAAACATTGTAAATATCTCTGATGAGAAGAAGATTATAAAACTTTATGATGAACTCTCAAATATTGAAGGGTTTGATGTTGAACTTTTTAAACAGAAAGTGGTTCTTGCTAGTGGGTTAGGAGCATTTCTCTGTACCGAAGATGAGAGTGATTTAGGCAAAGAGGTTATTTTAAAATATTTAAATCAAAGAGAGTTGTATCTCTTTAAAAGTAAAATAGAGAGTTCACACTTTTTGAATGCAAGCAATATTAGAGATTTACGTTGTGTAGGTGGAGAAATGATATGGAAGATGGATTTTATACGTCATCTTGTGGTTTCAAACAAAGAGCATGTTGTGGTTAATGCTAAAAATTTATCACACTTAACAGGACTATGGATTTTTGCTAAGAGTGTTGAGCTTTATGAGGTTTGTAAGATTAGTAAAAATGCTTTTCAGTTAGAAGTAAACAGCATTAAGCATATAGATAAAAGCTTTTTTTTAGATGCTCCTTGGGTTATGCTAAAAGTCAAAGATAAGCTTGATTTGTTCTCTCCTTTTATTTCAAAAAAGACAGAGAGAATTGATTTTAAAACAAATAGATTGGTTATTAATGATGATTTTTGTCAAGCCATTGAAAACTCAAATATTACAAAGATATATTTTGATTTTAAAGAGTTGGTGGTAGAGACAACAAAACGTATAGAAAAAACCAACATAAGATTTGAGACAAATAAAAATAAGAAAAAGTTAGAAGAAATATTTCCTAATTTATAAATAAAATATAAGAGAGAAAACAATGGAAACAAAAGTAATGCTTGTTGATGTCATACGAAGTGAAGTAGAAGAGTGGTTTGATGAGCTTGAAAAAGATATTCAAAATGAGACAGGTAAGTTTAGTATAAAAGTCAATCTTAATTTACTTCAACATAGTAATTATTGTGACGACAATGATTTTACTGCTCCTTTTGGAGAGAACTATTTCCCTGCTGGAGTCTATGAAAAATTATCAAAAAGTAAAGATAAAAAAGAGAGAGAACTTTTTAAAGACTACTGGACATGGTCACCTCTGTTTGCATTTGATGTTTTGTTAAGTAGATATGAACAGATAGAAAAGGTTGTATTTAATGATGTATATAGGAGGCTTTCGTGTACATTAGAACGAAGTAAAGGGGATGAGCCTTGGCTGAATATGACAGCCTACAGTTGTGAGGGAAGTAAGATGTCATATATCAAAGAGTATATACCTTTCTTCTTAGAGGAAATTAAAACCTTAGTTGAGTGTAAGCCTCCTCTCCTACGAGACCAAACCCTCACCGAGACGTTGGCTAAGAACAATCCAAACATAGAGACTTTTTTGTGTTGTTGGGATTTTGTCTCTAAAGAGGTACTCTCTAAACCCTATAATAACTTTTTGGTTGATACGAAGTATGCTAAAAAATATGAGAAACTTGATAATGAGTTAAAGGAAGAAGATGATGCTGAGAAATTTATACTGTTTCGTCTCTTCTTGACTGAACAGCAGGTAGAGTTTAAACCAAAAGCAGAAACTCTTTTGGCATTTTTAAAGTGTGGTATTGCACCTGTAAGAGTACAAGCACTTAATCTGTTTCATGAACATTATTCGCAAACTATTCAAACAGTAGATAGTTTAAATATTTGGTTGAGTGGTTCACTAAAAGCCTATAAAAATAGTCAAGTAAAAGAGATGTTATCTGAAAAAAGTGCAACACTAACAACAAAGAAAACAGCTAAAACAGAGCTTTTAGTAGTAGGGTTAAAAACTAAAATAGAAGAGTTACCAACAGATATTCCTATCATTTCAGCAGTTGGACTAGAAGAGATGTTGAGTCAAAGTGAAGATAGAGCTTTAGTATCTAGTGATAATGCAGAACTAAGTGAAAAATTAGAAAATCTACTTTTTAGTGAAGATGACAGCAATGTTCTTTTAGCCCTAACTTTAATGGAAAATGGAGG
>JAUTBZ010147160.1:0-12118 GCA_032361785.1 Lepetodrilus galriftensis
TTGATCAAGATACTAGCAAGACCATTGATCGATCAAAATACGTACTAGATTGTCTTAACATTTACTGGACAGCAAAAACATGCCGAAATATGTTATATTTATGCTATATTTACCTCCAGAAGGTACCACACCTCTCTCCGAGTTGACTGTACACGACATAAATGGGAGTCGCTTAGTGCAACTTCCGTTTTGGTGTGTACAGGGGTTCCCTACGGTGTAAGAACTAGTCCAAAACAACAATACATATCTGTGATATTATGCCTTTAAATCATTTCCTGCAAATTATTTAAGGAATGGCGTCAGAAGCGACTTGCTTTTAAATTTATAGCCTCATAAAAGCAAGTGGGTTCACATGAGTAAATTCCATAATGCGCGAAGTCATACAGCCTACCGTGAAAACAGAGGACGTAAATTCAGGAGCAGTTAAATAGTCCGGGCAAATTGATCCATTAAAAATATAAAGTGTTCAAAAACGCTATTTTCCAAAATAGAGTGTCGGCTGGAAAATAGTACATGAAGAGGAATATTTACAGTCAGAACTAACAAAATGCAACGTTTTATCACCGTATTTCATCATTTGCAAAAACAATATTCGCGGACGGTAACTATTACAACTCGGAGATTGAGTAACAAAGTACAAAAAATCAAGATATCTTCCTTTGCTAAATACGTAACAGTTACAGCCGGTAAAGTTGGAATGTGACATGACGCAAATATTGGAAAGTACTGCTACCTGTTGGTATGACACAGCGTTGTTATGTATCATGTGAGTAAGTTGTATTTGCGTTTCATGAGATTGTGTGATGGCGGTTGCAGCATCGTATATTAATGTGATCACTCCCCATGAAACAAAAGGATTGAACCTAAAATTGAACACATTACAACAGATATATTGGAATTTTCTGTAGCACAGTATAAGTGCAAAAATGTAAGTGTCAAGCATCTACTAAAATACAATGGCATGTCCCTTGGTAATCTATAGATGTCAAAATGGGACCATCACATAATTGTATGCACGGCAATATGACTCAATAATCTAATTGGAATAATGCATAAACATCGGCAACAAAAGGTGTACTGTTGCATAATTGAATGCTGAAGTTTTAGTGGGTGAGTTTGAGAAGGCGACACTTAGTCTAGCGTCGAGTCGACAAGAACAGAGCTGCTCGATTACTCTGTCGGCGTACGCCGCTTTGCGCGCGCATAAATAAGGGCGTTGTCGGAGCACGAGGCTTTCTAAATAGAACGCTGCGGATCGTTATGTCGGAGTGTGTGGTGAAGTCAGGAATTTATCCGACAACGTCTAGCCGCCGGAAGTAACTCAAACGGCACCCGGCACCGGGCACACATTGCCGCCAAGGCAAAAAAAAAGAAGAAGAAGAGAGTTACATCAACTGCGCATGCTCAACCCGATGCTAGTGTCGCCTTCCAGCTGCCTTCACAAACGCACCCAGTGTCAACGAAAAAAAATCAACCAGACTGAATAAAAAGCGTTCCGGTTTTGGCAAAAGAATAAGAATACATACTATTCTTCACTTACTACAATTGCTATGTACATGCTATCTTTAACTATGAAGATTTTTAAAATAATAATTTTGAAAATATGTTGATAAAAGGAACCACAATTCAACCAAGAACACCTTAATACATGTATAATATAATGGGAATGCTCACGGACCACAAATCTTATGTTACGCCGTGCTCTCACAAATAAAGGATAGTTGTTAAGAAATCTCAAAACCACTGTTCAAGTAAAGTCATTATTCGAAATCAATTATAAATAACAATAGCCCCCGAGGAATAAAGTTTGACGTCATCACTATTGTTGTAGTTCAACCAACGACACCAAGTAGCGAATATCTATTAATGTATACAAAGGTCTATAGTATACCAAGTCCACAGTCCTAATTACTTTGGACTTATGATATATGAACAATCGAGACGATTGGAGAGAAACAACTAACTTATAACGGATAATGATTATTTCGATACGTCATTTAGAACGTTTCGTTCTTCACAGTAAGTTGTCCAACTATTCATAGTTGGTTGTCCAACTGTTCATACTTGGTTTTCTAATTAGCCATCATTGGCCGTGTAATTGATAATATTTGGTTGTTGTCCAACTGTTCATAGTTGGTTTTCTTACTGTGGTTGTCCAAGTGGTCAGCGTTGGTTGTCCAAGATGTCGGCGAGACCCCGCGAACCAACAAGTCAGGTTCTAGGTAACTTTGCTGAGAACACTTCCGCTCATGGCGTCAAGAAGATGACCGAGAAGAATGGCATTCTTCTGAAGTTAGTCTGGCTCGTACTTCTGATGGGCGCCAGTACAATGATCTGCTACCAGATCTCACAGCTAATACAACAGTATCTCAGGTAAGGCAAAGACAAATTCCATGAGTAAATCACAGACACTAGAAGCAGGCCTTTATTATTTCTAAATACACTATTTTAAAAAAAATAAGAAGAAGCTAATTTTCTTTGAAATATATACATATACACACATGTTGGGGGTGTTTTAGACATTATAGTGCTAATATAAAAATGGATTAAATATAATTGTCATTCGCTGTAACAAAGTTGGCTTGAAAGATGATTTAAGAACCTTTCATGATCTGATCAGGAGAGAATACACAACATATTAGATGTTTATATGTTATAATCACATTCCATGGTACAGCATCGCCTATTACTTTAAGGCACAATGTGTATATAAGTATATACATTATAATAAGCGCATATATAATACGCTCATTTGAGCAGTTATTCTGGATATTTGCTCTATATAATTGTATAATAATAATAAATAATAATAATATTATTATTAACCTGGTAAGCCACTTAGCTAAACTGGTTCTATTCCCTGCCCCATGTACGGTTCATACGTCTCTTGAGACAGTGGCTAGTTTGGTTAGCCGCTTGCAATCCGCTTGCATCTTTGAACGCACTCCTGGTGTATTCTTCAGACATCCAGTAAGCACGAAGACCACTATAGAGATCAAACATCTGAAGTTTCCCAGCGTGACCATCTGCAACATTAACCCTCTGATGAACTCCAAGGCGAAAGAGGACGACTACATCTATCGCGCAGTGAAGAAGGTGTCCACTTTCATACAGGTTCCTCTGTCCAACTTCGAGTATAAGGCAGGCGTGGTGAGTGGGCTGCTTCTAAGACAGATACAAATAGACAGATAGACAGATAGACAGACAGCCAGATGTACGGGGTGATATACCACAGGCACTTTAACCCTCTCAATGCTGGATTAGACACAAGCACTACTCTTTAGGGCATATCCGGTTGCCGCCAGCATGCAGAGGGTTAAGCGGGCCATTGTTTAGTTTAAATACATTATTTATTTATTTTAAGAAATAATAATAATTATTTGTTTTGTTTTGTTTACATTTATTTTTAGATTGGTAATATTTCGGATATGTATAACATAGGGACAACATAGACAAAAAAGTAGGGGGAAAAATAGACATCATACGTCATCGAGTCGGGTCGCGTGCTTGGTGTAGAGATAATTGGACTTCCGGCCCACGATACATGTTTCTAAAATCTTCAAATGTTCTACTATCGCTCCCGCTCAGTCCAATACTCCTATTTAACACTTTGTTATTTATCATATTTCAGACCATTGATGAAAACTACCAATTTGAGGGAGCAGATTTCAAAAGTAAGTATCCGAATCCATTGTTTTGATCGTATTGATATTATAGTTTAAAGGCAGAATATCACAGTTGATTTATCTACCCAAATGTTGTTATTTACTTATGTACTTATTCCCCAGCACTCGATAGTTATAAAACAAATCATATTTTATATTAAATAGGGGAACGTTCCACTATTTATCTTGTCATTTGATGTATCAGTTTCCAAATAGGAATATGTTCGAGCAAACAGAGTTATGTCCCTTTTGCATTATGTATAAGAAGCCGTTGGCCGTGTTTGATTTAAACCCGACTCTATGAGTCACAGATGGGGTTGCAGTGAAGATTTGTCAAACATACAGCTGTGGAAAGCTTTTTGGAAGTACAAACATGATTTTATGTATGTCAAGTGAATGTACTTTGCAGTTATAGCTAAGAACTAGTCCAAAACAACCATAAATATCTGTGATATTATGAAAGGCAAAGTGTACACTTTTAGCTCAATACCATGAAACGATAACTGGACATCTTATTTCTCTAGAAATGTCATTTGTTATTGCTGCTTTTTCACAAATGTTTATGTCGACAATGTTGACTGGTGTATGTTTGTTTGAAGTGATGCTGACGATTGAATAGTACAGTATGTGGATATGATACATAATAGTTGTATTATTTAGCCAGCAATTGTTATTTGTGAATGTGGACATGCATGTATTTATATTACTTTGCCAGTAATTGTTACTGTATTTGTTACTTTGCCATTAATTGTTACTTGTGAATATGGATTTGATATGTATTATTTTGCAAAAAGATGTATTTTTATTTAATAAATAAAACTACACATAAACACTTTTTTTTTTCATTTTAATTTTGAACATGTTATTATGAAGAAAGTGGACTGAAGACAGGATGCTCCAATTGAAGACACTATTTCATATTCTATGTGTTGATGTAGAACAGATAAAACTATCGGGAAGAAATTGTCCATTAACTCTCGCCTATCTTATAATTTCCCGCTTGTCAAGACTAGAGCGCTATTCGTGGATAACGTGCTTCCCTAATATGGTGACCTACTAGGTAACAATTGATCTAAGGCCTTTTATTTTTTTATATTTTCCCGATTTTTTTCTTCTTTTTTTTCATTTTTTATTTTTTAAAAAACATTTCTTACCATTTATGTTCCTTCATGCAAATACCAAAATGATCTATAGCTGAAGGTTTGTGTTCATTCAGAGCGGTCAGGTGATTTGTTTTGGTGGTTTTGGTTACCCATATTTTAACTAGGTTTTCTTCCATTTTTGACAGGTGACATGGTCACTCATAATAATATGGTGGAAATGTAGTATTATATTAATGTGTATCACTATGAGTACACAGGTGGGACTAAGTTTCATGACAATTCAGTATTTAATGCTTAAAATATGCAAGTTGACAGATTGGGTAACAATGTCATGTGTGTTTATTAATGATTATGAAAGCTTTAATATAAATATGCGATTGTTAAACAGGTGACCCATAATTAGTATATGAAAGATTGTGTATCACATTTTTTGTCAAGGTATAAAAGTTATCATTTATAATTTTCAGAAAGTATGAACATTGTGAAAATCTATTAAATCTATCGGCCAATTTTATTTTTTATTTTTTCCCCTCCTCCGACATCAGTCTTCGCTCGAAAAGATCCGTGTACCAATTTATTAAAAATAAAAGGCCTTACAGTGTTAATAGGCAGTCTGGTGGTCATTTGAAAATCTGCAATATTGTCATAGTGTGCCTTAGTCAAACAATGATCAATTTTAATACATTTCCATATTCCATGGACACAGAATTTCACAAAGTTAATATTCGTTTATTAATACGTATCATTTCGAACAGATTGTTATCGAGTAGAATATTGTTAGAATTGAGTTCTGATAAAGTTTGATGAATTTTCAAGCATACATCAGCTGAAAGCAGGTAAATGGTACACAGTTGAGGAATGGTAACTTAAGTCTGTTGAATGGCCGCTAACTACCATTGACTACAACAGCTCCACGTACAAGAACATTATCTTCATACATAATAATTAATTCTGTATTTTGTTCCTTAAGAGTCAATAAAGCCTGGTCGGTTTTTAATCTCAATCAGCGTTCCTACAAACCAGGTAGCTCATGTTTCCAATTATGTGATGAGCGATAAACAGTCACGTGGAGCTGTTGTAGTCAATGGTAGTTAGCGGCCATTCACTAGACTTAAGTTACCATTCCTCAACCATATACCATTTACCCGCTTTCAACTGAAGTATGGCCATCACTTTACCTTGGTACTATCTTAATATGATCAATAACCTTTCCGCGGTACACACTTTCTAATGTATTGCTCTGCCAGAGTGCAGACTGGTTCTGTGACGGGGAAGCATTGTATAAAAACAATCAATTAGAATTCCAGTGCTCTCCTAACCTGGATAAAGTAGATTTCTTGTCGGACGACGGACAGTGGAAGGAATCGGCTCGTAAAGCCAGGTGATAAACAAAAACACTTCTGAGCTCAATGACAGAATGTGTATCACAGCATGAGCAGAGATGATACTGTTAATTTCCAGCACAATTGAAGTCTTTCTTCCCCGCGTACATTTGTCACTACCCTAACCCGTACTTTGTTGCTTAAATTTCGCAGTTCCCAAGGGTAAGGTTTCTCCCCGCGTAACCCGATATCCCAGTTTGTGGAAGTTAATAACAGTTTACGGGATGCGAGAGTCCGTGTAAGAAACAACACGTGAATAACCATTGTACGACCACGAGTCTGCAACGCCCTCTCAATCCGGCTAATTCCCGGCTACTGTTACCTGCAAATGATTTCGCATGACGTCGCTAAGACCTGCAACATTTTGTTGGCGGACCCTCCCATTGTGCGAGTCTCATATAAGTGGACTCGTGGCCGTGTCCGAGATCAAATCTACAGTTGTTACTCCTGTATGTATATGGAAACATCGCTTCCATACGGTTTCAACGGCTGGTCTGCTTTGTTATGTTATTCCGGCTCGTCTGGCGGTCTGTTGAGTCACTGTCTGAACCACACAGCAATTTGGAGTCTAATGTGACACGTACGAGGTGACAAACTCCCGAAGATTCACAGCCCAGATCTGTTAATGTGGTTTGGAAGTGGGTTCGGGTTGCGCTATTCTGATACATGCATCGCCATCGATCACTGCGATTGCGTTTCTGTGAATACACCCCCTCATGAATGAATGCAGTGTTGGATGGGAATACAGTGCCGCATTATGAAACAGCCCACCAATGCTCTCAATACTTGGTCTGTTTCAGTGTCAGCTTTCCACCCATCTATTACGTAAAAAGTTATCATTGCAAGGAAATTCACTTGGGATGGAGACAATAATCTGCTTTGCAACCATGTTGTGTCTTTTAAGGACATTTATTGGTTGTTGTATTTTTTTCCATGTGAAATAGATTAATGTTGCCCATTAGTAAATTTTACTTTAAAGGCATAATATCACAGATATTTATGGTCGTTTGGGACTAGTTCTTAGCTACAACTGCAAAATACATTCACTTGACATACATAAAATCATGGACAATGAGAATTTCCCATCCTAAGATTAAAACAACATACATTGCAGAAGTGACATAATTGGGAAAAGATTTGTCATAGGTTCCAATTATTCCCTTTACTTTTCCAACATCCAGTTGACAGCAAACCATCACTTCTGACAGTAACCTGGTAATTGGTCAAGAGTTGAATAGAGAAAACTGTCAAACCTAAACGTAGGGATAGACGTGTATGGTAACTCCTAAACCTGGGGCTGCATCCCAGTGTTAATAGTATCCTAAGGGCATATGGAAAAATCTTTGTTTGAATTATACAAGCTGGGAGACATGCACACCTACATGCTCATTTTCATCCTCTTTTTCTTTAAAATAATGCTGGTAATACCTTTAATATAATTTATGAGTTGTTATGTTTCTCAGTTGATTTGCACAATATTTTCATTACTTTAATACAGTACTATCAGTCATGTTAAAACCACAAGTGCTCTATAATATATCTGTCAATGTCAATACATAACATTACCAAAATACAACCTGAGGAGTGAGGAAGTTATTTGTAAGTGTCAAGTCATCAGTTGATATATGATATATTATTAAGGTGCATTTTTTACCATGCAAATGTGAATGCTATTCTACTTGTACATGTTGTAAAAATTATGCTTTCTAATGTAGATGACATACTAGTATTTTGAGCCGCTCGTTAAGCTTTCATTTTGGAAGCGACAGATAATGTCCTACACAGCAATGTTTACTGGATCCAGCAGAGAAATGGTTAAAGAACTGAGATAGAGATCTAACCATTGCCAGTTGCCCTCCAACGTGGAAATATTTCAGATTGCTAGGTAGGCTTACCATGACAAATGTGTGACTTGCACACCAAGTTACTCCTTTGTGTGTGGTCACCTTTCAAGTCTGCCTGCGGAATCGAGCATCGAGAAATAGCAATTACATAACAATTACGAACACATCAGTTTACATCTGAATAGGACATTTAAGCAAGTCATTGCGGCTTCCATGACAAAGTCACATTAATTGCGCGGTATTGTTCACACTCGGCAAGAGGAAGATTGCCTGGTCAGATAGCAATCAAATGTGCAAGCTTTGTTCAAAAACAGCCTGGGTTGCTGCTAATGGTTAGGTGCATTACTCACGGTTGTTACGGCAAATAGCCCGGTGTCATTGAGGGATGATTCGAGCTGTCCTACTCTGAAGTGTCTTTCAAACAGGGTCATGGATACACCTTGAAAGAAGCTAGGGCCTCCAACCGGTTTGGAGAAAATAAGAGTTCTCTTGGTTAGTACACATCTTACATGACAGACTTTACTGAAGAATGGGTGTCAGGATGTGGTTTGATATCTGTCTGGGGTATTGTCATCCAGTAATGGCAATATGGGCATTTCCAAGATTTGTATGTTGGTAGTCGTCAGTATAAGCATCATTGCAGTGTTGTAATACCCTGAGTAGTGAATGCATCTAGTGCAGTGAGACTACCCTACTGAGTATTTAGTTTGTGTGACTCACTGCCTTTGCACATTTGTAAATGTAGTGACATAACACATTTATTACACCTTTCATATCCAAATTCTTTACGAGATAATGAGATAACCACGTCTTCACAAAACTTGATTTAATTACCATCGAAGTGAACTGTTCCTGATTCAAAGTACTGTCAAATGTTCTCATGAAAAGTCCTCTTTTGGGGTTGCATTTTCAATGTAACCAGACGGTAATTGGTCGTTTGTTATTTTTCCTGGTGTCATTGCAATCATCAGAGCTGACAGGTCCTTGTGTTGTTGCTGGCTGGCACAGATAACTCTGACATGGCTATTTGCCGTACTGCCTGTAATAGGACAGACAAGATGGCTATCATTTATTTACTGCAGCTTCCTGCTTAAGTTTCAGTTTTTAAAAGCAATGTCAATGGGCCTACAATGATGATGATATCAGCCGTGATTTAATGGTCCAATAAATTTCAAGCCTTGCTGTACTGCATAGACACTTGTTATCAAGATCTGTATCCCACAAATACTTCATGTAGTGTGTGTGTATCGTGTGCTCATCATAGTCCAGCTATTAGGTATTGTAGATAGCAAGTGGAATGAAACAGGGTGGCATGCTTTTGAGGATATGGCAATTTTCAAATGAATACAGGAGGCAGCCAAGGATGTCCTTTCTGATCATGCTTATTGTTAGAGCAACTCATTTTCTTTTATTTGTCCATCAGAATTATTCAAATATTTTATTTAATGTTCTTGCATATAAATATTTATAACAGATAAAGATCTATTATATATTAACTTTATATTTAGAACGGATATTGTGTTCTTAGATGGTAGTTTTCACCTCATATTAAGATTAATACATCAACATATTTCATCAAAGTCAAAGATGTCATGTTTTGAAGAATGACTCTATGAATTATGTGGTAACGATTAAAATAACGCTAGTGTTATAATCGCCTAAATGGTATCACATTGGTACAAATCTACGTATTGATAGATAGATTGGCTGTGAAGGTGTTAATCACTTCACACCGACTAAAGCACACAGGTATAGCCAAGCATGACTAGTTTGTATGGAGTGTGTGGTATGTGGGTACGCGTGCTAGACCGCCATATCCCTGGCAGTGACTCGTACCCGTGGCCGCCACCCGATAGTCCTGCTCGTGCAATGTATAAGTCAGGGCACAACAGCTGAAGGAACCGAGGCCTTCTTGCGAAGACTTCCTAAAGGGAGACAACAAAGGGCGGCAATAATATGAACCTCTGGGAGCAGATGAGGTCTGTGGAGGTGGAGATCAGATGGGGACCCTATGTCAAGGAGTAGATTCACCCGATACCAGGCCAATTAAGAATACATTGTGGTGGCTTAAGTCTGGAAATGGGTGGAAAAGCTATGTTCCTCTCAATGAAGTGACAACACTGGAAGCAGGGATTTATGTGTAGAGATCATGGATGGTAATTTGTGAGGGAAGGCCTGCCATGAGCCGGCCTTCAAAGAAGGATTGTCTGCGTGAGTGGGTCCATGATGTTCTAAGTGGTAGGCACACAGTGTTAATACGCCGTCGTCGCTCACTCCGCGGCTGGCCTTTACACCGGCCATAGAAAGTCAAGACGCAACAGAATAGAAACTGTATTCAAATGTTACGTCCCTCCGTGAAAGAGGGAAAGCAGTTGGAAAATTTTAAGTAGCATGTTGTAATGTCACGATTCTGAGGCTGGTCCTGCGCTCGCTATGGGTGTGGAAGTGGTTATGGTTATGGCTCGTCCTCACGCCACTCGGTATTGTTCGAATGACGAGGATCATTAAATATAATCCCTGAGTTTCATTTACGTTGATTTATATTCCGGTTATGTACGAATTTGAGATGGTATGTTCGATCTCAAACAGCATTCCATTGGATTATTTTCAGAACAATTTTTTTTTCTCGACTTCAAAGCAATCTGGTTTTGGGTTCTCATTTTCACCTTGCCTCATCCAATACTTTATACATATGTATTAGAACTACGTGTCATGAGTTGTGTCATTATATAATATATATAACCAATCATTTCTTTACTTTCAGGACTGGGTGTTGAAGATGGAAGTGGAGTTTGTTGATCTGAGTTAACAGATGGCCTGGACTAGTTGACCTTTTTTTTCTGATTGTAATCATTACACGTTGAACTCCACATTGTTAAATTACCTCCCTGCAATATTTTGAATACGAATCAGAAATTAACAGGGTTTTATGAGTCATCGGTTCTGCTGACTGTACATATTTCTGTACTGTTGGTAATCATGCTGTCGGTTGTAACAAGTCTCAAGCCACCATGTTACTGTTGGTTGTATCGCTATTTACTGAGTTGATTATCACTGATCCAATGAGGATGACCGTGAGTCGCAAATGGGTGAAAGATTCCCGCAGCGACGTTAAACTCCATATTCACTCACTCACTCACCGTGAGTCTGTTACATTGCTGGACCATAAGGTATTGAAGGCTGTTCAGAAGCCGGGTATCATTTCATGTAGCTTTAAGACCATAGCGCTCTCGTAGCGGATCAGCGAGATAGATACGAGAAAGGTATGGTCTCTCTGGAGAGCTTCATTAAAGGGTACCCTGGTTCCAATTTTGTCCTGCTCAGGAAACATGGTCATATGTATACAGATGATGTTCTTTTCAATTTTGGGTCATATGATGATGATGGCGATGATGATTATAATGATGATAATGTACATTGCTTGACTGGTATGTATGTATATATACATGTGTGTAATGTACATGATACTTTGACTTATAAATATGTGTGTAGAATTTTGTCAAATTTACATGTGATGATGATAGATATTTATTTGGTGGTGATGATGATGATAATGATGTAAATTGCTTGACTGTGTGACGTATGTGTATACACATGTGTGTAATTATGCCACATATTTATTTCCATTGTATATTTACTGGTACTGATCAGATGTATATTTTGCTAACTGTTTATAGTGTACATGAAGTGCATATATATTTGTATGTGTGTACCACACTGCACAAGCTTGACAAGACCAAATGTCTGTGTTGCAATCTTTCTTCTTCTACATTGTTCTATTCTGGTGCATATCCCTGCAGATTTGATTAACCTTATTCTTGCTTTACTGTAGCCACCTGACAAGAGCCATACAATGCATGTTAGCATGACCATGGTTTGTCCAACAGGTATGTGGTCATCAGCATTACATGGGAGTGGACAGGAATAAGAACGCCCATATGATTCCTGGCCTCTGCTGTCCGCGCATTATTGGAATAACCATTCAGAATCACAGGGCTCTGGACTAACATATGCTCGACTACAGGGGCAAGTTAAATTGCACTGTGAGCAACCTACTTTTTAACACTTTGCACCTTTGGTGCCTTTGCTACTTTCCCTGACTTGCTCTGCGGGCAAGTAACTTA
>JAUTBZ010147171.1:0-12117 GCA_032361785.1 Lepetodrilus galriftensis
ACAATACTGACGCAACCACGGGCCCGGGACCAAGACAACGCATGCGTCATTCAATCAAGAAACGCACCTCCTAGGTTGAACCCTCCGTGTGCATAGGTTTGACTGCCCGCCAAGGTGAGGTCAAAGGGCAATCTGATGCAAAGTATATGGCAGATCCGTCGGATCTGAGCTAGCTGAGATCTGATTTTAATGAGATTGACAAAGTGTCCACTGTTTTTTTATCTACTTTATACTCAACGTTAGTCTAGAAACAACAGCAGACACTTTGTTCACATTAAGTGAGAGCGTGATCCGGAACTGCCTCACGCACGGTAATGACCACACTGTACTAGCTTGTTCTAGCTATTATAACTTGTCTACCTAGATATTATAGCTTATGAATTTGCCCTTTTCCCCAACTTGGTTATGGCAAAAACGAGATATATTTCCATTATATTCCTCTAGTCAGATCCAGGTGGCTTGGTTTATTTCAGGAGCATTTGTCAAGAACATACACCAAGTTATAATATACATCAGAGTTCCATAATCTGAATAATTGTAATAACATTTTAATACCATAGATCTACAATAGTGTTTTCCTTCTCTACGCAGACTCAGTGCGGCGAGGGTGGCGATGGCTGGACGTGGATTGGTAGAAGGAGAATGTGGCGGAAGCAACTCCCTGATGAAACTCAACACGCATTTCACTCGCGACCGAGCTTTCAAACAGGTAACAGAAGAATAATTATCTCTTAATTTTTTAATTGGTCTCGTTATTTATAAACATTTTGCTATTAATGAACCCTATGTATGTTAGAGGTAACTGGAAATGCTACATTGAGCTTGTAGTGGTTAAAATAGTCTGTATTGTTTTCTTCATGAATATTTATCCCTATAGAGGTCATCATAGAATGTTCTGTATTTGACATCAGCACTGAATTAAATGAATTTGCATTCAGGGGGTTAATATTGTAAACATGGATGTTTATACTTTGTTTATTCGTCTTGTAGGAGGGATTTCGTCCTCCAGACCACCGGCCTATTCAGGTTAGTTAACACGGTATTTAGGTTAGTTAACACAGTATTCAGGTTAGTTAACACAGTATTCAGGTTAGTTAACATGATATTCAGCTTCATTAACATGGTATTCAGGTTAGTTAACATGATATTCAGCTTAATTAACATGGTATTCAGGTTAGTTAACATGATATTCATGGTAGTTAACATGGTATTCAGGTTAATTAACACAGTATTGAGATTACCATGATATTCAAGGTAGTTAACATGATATTTAGATTAGTTAACAAGAATTCAATTATAATTCTGGCTATTTGAATAAAGTAGATATCTTGATAACAATTCTTTGTGAACAAGCATGTCAAAACATTTTCTTTACCTTGCGTCAAAGTTATATGTTACGTAAATTGTACCAAATCTATCTTTGACAGGTTGGAAAGCCACTTGGAGACATCACCCCAGATGAGGTATGACAGGCTATTAAGTAGAAGATGTATAATTAACTGAATTGACCACGATATAAATGATAGTGCTTTATTTTTTATCAAATATGACTTTGAATAGGGCCAGCTCTACAGATATTCTCCAAAGAGCAGTTTCTGTGCCTAATGGGGGTTAATGTGGCATCTGTTTGAGAGAAGCCTCAAAAACTTTGTTTTTCAGCTGGTTAACGAGTTTATGTCTGGACACCAGACAGCGATGGCACCGCAGACATTCCACATGAGCAGTTTACTCCAGGAGATGAGGGAGATCGAAGAGGCGGAGCTTCACTATACCCCACAGAGAGGTAGCTAGGCACCACCTCACTATAACATCACTAACGTAATTACCCTAATAATTCAAACCCTCTAATAATTCGAACACCTAGATTAATCGTCGAAAATATTTTGTTCTGACCTTAAAAATATAAACATGAATTCTTTTTAAATTGTAATTTTCTAATTATTCGAACACAATAATAATAAAAAGATATTTTAATTCCAAATCTTTTTTAAATCCTTCATTTATGATAATATTTTATACTTTAATTTGGTTGTCGCAAATTATACGAAAACCGATTATATTCATTGTTCGTATTTTTCTAATTTGATTAGCTACAAATTGAATTATTAACAATCTTACAGAAGTGGAAGAGTTATCTTCCCACTATTCTTTTAGTGGTCTTCTGGATTTTTTTGAAAACCTTCTGCATCTTCCAAATATCCGGTGAAAGGCAAGCACTATTTTCCGAGTGTCTTCTGTTTTCAGAAGAATCAAGTTAAAAACCCACCAGCATTTTAGTCTATAAATGAATATATTACCACATATGCTGGAATATGAATGAGTTGTCTCCCCTTTGACCATCTTTCACTATAGATACGCTCAATCTTCTTCATGGTATTCATATTATTTCTGTTGCTAATGATTTTCCCGTTTTATATAACCACATGACTGAGTTATCTCCCCTTTGACCATCTTTCAAAGTTGATCTGGATATCGTTTCTCGAAGCTCTCATATCTACCACGAGACCATAAAGACTCTTGTAGCGATCTCTAATACATAAGAATTGTGCACTTCCGAGAGCGTTATGGTTTCATAGTGGATATGAGAGGTTTGAGAAACGATACCCAGCTCAATATTGTTCATATTTACTGATATATATTTACTGATACCGTGTACGGGTTATCTTACCACATAAGTTGTCCTCACTTTGACCATACAGTGTTTATCAATACTGCTGAATGTATTTTGTGAATTTGTATTATTCTGTTGCTATACCGACTTGATATAACCATGTACGACTTGATTTATCTCAAATTGAGTTGTCTCCCTTTTGGCCATATTTCAGTATTGATCATTGCTCTTGGATTTTCTTTTCATTTCACTTACTTTTTCTTTTCTTTTCCGAACCATATAATTATGACAATATGTAGATGTGCAATTTTCCATAGATCCGTGGAAATCCACTGATATTTTGTACAGAGGTCGATATATTCATCCCCTAGACCCTTTTCTGCTGGTCACATTTGTCTGTTACCATGCCTGCATATATGCTGTCCTATAGCTCAAATTCTGATTCTGATTTGAGACGACGACGTATTAATTTCTTGTTACTGTCCGTCTTAGCTCCAGGTATAGCGGAGCTAGCCACCGATAGAAACTGGGCCGAGGAGTTTTTGTCTGCGGAGACAGTGACGGCTAGTGATGACTGGACGAAGGAGTTCCACGCAGCCGCGAACCAGGTGGCGCCACAGGACGTAAAGTGGGCTGAGGAGTACCTGGAACCCGCGGCACATAAAGCGTGGTATGTTAACCCTTTCCCCTATTGGATTTAGCCACTAGCATTGCTACTCTGAATGAATTTATTTTACTATTTTTCTTTTCTTTTTGTAAACTTAGTCAGTAATCTCACGTACATATTTCTCTTCTCTAACGATAAGGAGAATCCCCTGATTCTAAATTAAACTTCTGGCTGTCCTTTCCCTCTGACCCTCTGCTCCCACGCATGTGCCATATGCATCGTACTCTTCCTTATTTTCTCTTATCGTCATCCGTGTTTTCGTTCGGCCAGTTATATAGCTAGAAATCTGAAATGTTGATAAACAATTTGTAATGGCATAGACAGAACTTTAAAAAAATATGGTATACTATATTTTATGCATAACACTTTTTTCTCAAAACAATTTTATTCTTTATCGTTATCGTGACTGCAGTTTTGGACAGTTAGCCAATACGTATTAATCACGTCAATTTCTAATAAATTATCATTACTGAAATTGTTCCATGATTATTTTTGTAACAGCAAGTTGGCGTGTTTTCTCTCTAGAAGTTCACTTCAATCAGCCCGTCCAATCGTTGTAAATGCGGTGAACGTCGACATCTTTGTCAGTCAACGTTGAGTGGAAAATTACAAATTCTGTCACGTGTTGTTTTCAGGTCAGTGGACTTTGAACGGGAACAGCTTGATGACACAAAATGGATTGACGAGTTCGGGAAACAGGATGAATTAGAGAAGACGGCAAAAGATTTGCTCGGGTCGGTGAATGACCCCAAGTTCAGCAACTCTGAGGTACGGTATCTGTTCAAATATGAAATAGAAAATACATAATCAGTTTTTTGTTTATTTTTTTATTTTTCTAAATTTATCCACCGATGTCTAGTATAGTATAGTAATGCTTTTTCAGTTGGCATTTAAATCTTCGGGTCTTTTAACCATCTGATTTCATAAGGCAGTTTGTTTTGTGGTGAGTTATCTCCTCTTTGACTATGATCTGTGTGGATAATGCATGGTTGTGCTCTCTTTCATGGTTAGATTCTGGGCAATTATTTCAGTCGACAATTATTTCAGTTGGTTATCATAAATGATAATTTGGTTAGTCCATTTTTGATCACCGTCGTATATCAGGCATTTTCAGTAGGTTTGTCTCGATAGAAACAACTTCTCATGGATCCTGTCTATAACATCAATTCTTATGTGTTCAATGTTAAGCCTCTTCTCACTGGATTAATCACAGGCACTGCTCTTTAGGGTATCTCCGATTGCCTTCAGCATGGAGAGGGTTACCGTATAGAAGTCTTTACTTCTGAGATTTATGTTGTCGTGTGTTGGTGAAAGCATCTTGCTGTTGTGTTAAGCAATAAATCGCTCACTCGCTAAGCTCAGTGTGTTGTGTTTCCAGTTCATGAAGTTTGTCAAGAAGATAGGCGACGGTGAAATTACTATTGATGAGAACAAGGTTGTAGAGAAAACTCCTGGCCAAAACTTACGGGCGGATGAATGGGCGCGGGAGTTTTCCCAGGAGCAGGTATGATTGCTGGTTGTCGTGGAAATAGTTCAGCTTTGTCTCGCTAGATATGTCGCCATTGTGACTGATCTTGTACAGCTGATTGTCAGGGCTTGGTAGTGGTTCCTAATGCTTGAGAATACCAGGTATGGCGTTCATAGTGTGGATTCTTATTTCAAGTGTGGGTATATATGATTTTATCGTCAAATCATGGTTAGGTTAGTTGGTAATTTCTTCTGCGGTGTATTTGATGTCGAAGGAAGTGATACAAAGTGTTATGTTATGTTACACTGTTTCTGATTGGTCGATTGCTGCAGGCGGGGATGTCTGTGACTGATAAGTGGGCCGAGGAGTTTGGCGAGGTCGCAGGAAATGAACCGGGGAATGAGGAATTCTGGGAACAGCTGCAGAAACACTGGCAAGATGTTGACAGGTAATGCCAACAATTCAGTCACAGTCAGATCAGGTGTCAGATCAGGCCCTCGATATTACAAAACCTTTCTGAGTACGTTTTTGTTCTCAACGCACAAGGCTCAAAAACATGACGTTTTATGAACAAAATTCTGAGTTGAGTATGAAATCGTACTCAGAAAAGTTTCGTAATCTCGTGGCCAGTTGTCATTGTTTTTCTCAATATATCATTCCACTATGAAAACCTGCAAAACCTGTAGCACTAAATATTGGAGTAAACCTGGAGCATAGGCTGGTACCGACGAGTGAGTGAATATGGAGTTTAACGTCTCTGCGGGAATCTTTCACCCATTTGCGACGATTGTACCGACAAACCAAGGATGTTAACTGCGCTATACTAGCACAGATCGTGTATAACTGTGTTACCTCACTGGAACCTTTTGTGAATGCTGGATCCCAAGCATGGGTTCGAACTCAGGATTCTTGACTAGGAAGTCCTGTGCTTTGAAATGTTAGACGACCAACCCTTCCCCCGTTCCATGGATTGCCGCAGCTCAATGTTGTTTCTATTTTATGTAATAAAGCAATAGTGGAGTGTAATTACGTGAGACTGATGTTTTGCAGGAATGATAGTCATCCTTGGCTGACTGAGTTTGAGCAGTCGGAACCACACAAGGTAACTATTGTATGGCTCTCAACCAATCAGATTCCTAGAATTTTATCTGAATGGTAGTTCTCGACCAATCAGATTCCTAGAATTTTATCTGAATGGTAGTTCTCGACTAATCAGATTCCTAGAATTTTATCTGAATGGTAGTTCTCGACAAATCAGATTCCTTAAATTTTATCTGAATGGTAGTTCTCGACCAATCAGATTACTAAAGTTTTATCTGAATGGTAGTTCTTGACCAATCAGATTCCTAAAGTTTTATCTGAATGGTAGTTCTTGACCAATCAACATCCAAGAATGTTATCTGAATGGTAACACAGTAACTTTCTATATCACCAGGAGTACAGTTTTGAGGCGGACAATCCGCTGCTAGATCACCCGAACCCGTTCACCGTCGGCCTGGAGAAGTTGGAGCAGGGAGACATCCCCAACGCTGTGCTACTGTTCGAGGCAGCGGTCAGGAAAGATGATCAACACATGGAGGTGGGTGGCGATGACCGGCGACTACCAGCTCGGACATCGCATCCTTGTATCATTTCCCGCTGCGATGTAAAACAATAATTCACTCACTTACCCTTGTATCATGTCGTTGCAAGTGGGCGACAGATTTCCAAAGTGAGGTTAAACTCCATAATCCCTCATTCACCTTGGATCCATAGACAATAACCCACGAGGTACGAGAGATTACCGATTATCTTTCACGAGTTAAATTCACGAGCTTTAGCTTTACAACATTAATTTCACGAGTGAAAGATAATCAGTAATCTCTCGTACTGAGTGGGTTATTGTTTATATACCACATAGTCAAACTTAAAGAAAACAATGTAAATAATTGCCAAATTTGTTTGAGCCTCCGGCGTGGGAACCTACCAGGTGTTTACCAGCCGCTTACAGACAACCGTGCAATTTGCTGGCTATATATAACCAGTCAATCGCACGAACTGTGGGATACACTAAAATTACATAACCCTATCTCCTTACACTTTTGTGGTATATTGTAAAATATGACATTTTACAACAGAACAGAACAGAACCTTTATTCACTCAGGCCAAGAACCTCGGCATACAAGGTACAAAAATAATGACAGAATAGAACATGTTAATTGCGGACAGGGATTTGCTAGGAAGTTTCAACATTAGGTTCTGGGGTTCCTTCGACAACTCTGCCGTCACCCTGTTTATTGATATTCACATCAGCGCTTTGTTTGATGTCTAATATGTCTACAATTTATTTTTTAGGCCTGGCAATATCTCGGCACCACGCAAGCAGAGAACGAAAATGAACCCGCAGCGATTGCAGCTCTCAAAAAGTAAGAAACTTGCAGACTTACTCAACATTCAGTAACACAGATTTTGCAGGTTTCCTCCTGCCCTAAACTGACAAGCCGTGATATAAGTCAAAGAATCTTTAAATATTTCCATGACGTAAAGCATGAATTAATTCTTGAAAGCGCTTCCATATCACAATTAAAAGCAAAAGATGGTGTATGGGTAAAGTTGGAGATAAAGTTTCCTACATGAGAGTTCTAGAGTTATCCTTCCTGTCTTTTTCCAGATGTCTAGAGTTATCTCCCTCTAACATCACGGCCTGGCTGTCACTGGCTGTCAGCTACACCAACGAGTCACTGGGGTCGTACGCGTGTCACGCCCTCAAGTCGTGGCTCAGGAATAGTCCCAGGTATTCAAGTTTAGTCCCAGAGTTACGCGATGAGAAGCCGGTAACGTCATCGTTCATGTCCAGGTAAGAAAATATACGATTTTGTTGTCTGCGCATATTCTTAACGAGTTGTTGTCTTAACCAGTATTTTCTATGCTGCACTATTCCATAATTTATTTTCGGACGGACTACACAACTTTACAATTTATGAATTCATCAACATTATTATTCAATCCTATGGTGTGTTTATGACTGAATAATTAAAATGTCATGATTTATCCTAGAATGACTTGCCTACCATCGTTCGCATGTGTTTGTGACTGTTCAGTTATTGAATGCAGCCCCATCTGTGAAATCTGACATCGTCGGAAATTGGTGAAAGATTCCTCCAGCAACGTTAAACTCCATATTCACTCACCCATCTGTGAAATAAAGAACTTCCAACTTTCGACTAGTAAAGATTTATGGAAAAGCTTTATAAAGTATAATACTGCAAGGCATTGTTTTCAGTCATGATTACGAGGAAGTGAAGGATCTATACCTCAAGGCAGTACGGATGGAAGAAGCCGGGAAAATTGACGCTGATATTCAGGTGTGTACTGCTAAGTCTGTGTCCTACTCATGGTCAGCTCGGTGATTAGCTATTTGTTTTATGCAATATTTCATGAAAAAAATACCTTAGACTTATTAATAATTTGAATATTAATTATACATGCATAAAAAAAACAATATTTCAACAATTTTGGTATCATTACGTATTTTAAATATTATTATTTTTGTAAATAACTACCCAAATTGCTATACAAATCCTGTAAAAATCATCCGATCCCTGAATATATTTGTAGTGGACAATTTGATTTGTAGGTTTCAGCGTGTTCTGGTGTTCTGTTTTCAGTGTGCTCTGGGCGTTCTGTTCAACCTGAGCGGGGAATACGACAAGGCCGTGGACTGTTTCCAGGCAGCCTTGCAGGTCAAACCAAAGGTCAGTGTCATGGCAACGGCCTCCCAGTTAACAGATGGTATCACGGCAACAACTTTGCTGTCTCAACAATCAATATGTGTAATCCCAGGAATGTCTATTTAACTGAACCATTAATAACTTGGTTGCTTGCAGGTTTACTGCAACAGTCAGTGCTACAGATGTTGTGGGTTTCCCTCTGCCCTAAAATGACAAGCTGTGATATAAGTGAAAGAATATTAAAAGCGGCTCTAAACACCAATTATTATTATTATTTTTAATAACCTGGGCCCATATTCTCAAAACATCTTAGCTAAGAAATACTTAATATTTGGTGATCGTTTTATTACTGGTACAATGTTTTATTTTTTCACTTTGGAACAAGAAAATTAAGTCTTTTTGTTTTTCATTCCATGAAGTATTTACCGAGATAATCTTCGAAATAGGGGTGTCAATGCATTTCATGCCAAACTATAGTAGCCATACTATAAAAATTGTTAAGATTGTCGTACAATCGTAAGAATGTTTCGATAATAGGCCCCCATATCACTGATCTTATTATGTAAGAATATGTATGTAATACGTGTATGTAATACGAGATTTGTGTTGGTGGTGCAGGATGCGTTGCTGTGGAACAAGCTGGGCGCCACTCTCGCCAACGGCAACCGCAGTGAGGAAGCAGTGGAGGCGTACCACAATGCATTGCAGCTGTCGCCAGGGTTCATACGGTCGCGGTACAATCTCGGCATTGCGTGTATCAACCTGGGAGCTCATCGGTAAATAATAATATTAATTAATAATAACGATAATTATTATTAGTTTAATGATGATGATAATTATGACGACGATAATGATGGTGATGATAATATAAAAAATAATAATAATAATAATGATGGTGGTGATGATAATTACAATAATAATTATATTTATAATAATAATGATGATAATACTAATACATAAGTCACAATGATGCCTGTTGCATATGGACGAAATAGTCCTACAGCGACGTAACACATTCAATCAATCAATAATAGTGATAAAATAACAACAGAAATAATAATAAGAATATTTGTTATGATCCAAATCTATCTTGGAAATCATGCTCAAAATGATGTATATTATTACTGCAGTTGATGGATCAGGTACTCATTTTCCCCCCTAAACTCCCTGAGGAGTATACAACCCAATCTGCCACGAGGAGAGCAGCTGTTTGCTTGTTTCTCTCTGTCCCCACTGTGTCCCCGCGTGTGGGTGAAATATTCCCGCTGCGACGTAAAGCACTAATTCATCCATTCGTTCTCTCATGATTGCAATATTTCCTCGTTTTATTTCAGAGAATCGGTGGAACATTTCCTGACGGCATTGAACATGCAGCAGCAGAGTCGCGGTCCCAGCGGTCCGCAGGCCGTCATGTCTGCCAACATCTGGTCCACGCTGCGTATGGCGCTGTCCATGCTGGGTCGCCCCGACCTCTACGACTCCTGTGATAAGAACGACCTCAGTAAACTGAACACAGAGTTCAAGATGGCCTCATGACCCCTGTGTGCCTGTGAATCTATTTATAAACTTTCTGCTGACGTCAGTGGGACGGAACTACTTTCTGACATTACGGAGCTGCCCGGTGTGCTCAGGCAGATCTTTTGCTGATTTTATGGCAATTTAAAGACAGAATGACGTATGGAAAGATTTGAGAATTATTTTTTTCAATGGTCGGAATCTTTTAATCTATTTTTCACCAGGCCCCCATTTCACTACAGCCCCCATTTCACGACGGCCTCCTAAAGTTATGACCCAGTTTATCACCTCCTAAGTTAGATGACGATTTAAGAAGGGATATGACTTGTGAAAAACTTTACAAGGTGATAACTCGGGTTAGGAGCTCCTAACTAGTTAGGACACCATCGTGACACAGGGGCCAGAATACTATTGCAGTGCCTCTACTCAGGACGTTTGTAGATACATGTCAGGGCTCCAAGACTATCATTCGGAGTTGAGCCCAGTTCAGAGCTAACGCTGTTACCGCAACGGTTTCCGCTGCGTTTTCACCACAAAGGATCGCTCCTTATTGAAACACATGAACTGTTTACACTGAAACCATTCGGTCCTGGAAAACAATGTAAAACCGTGCATTTAACAGTTGCATCTACCACACCACACACACGCTAGGTCTGAACAAGTCTTTAGTAGCAAAGACACCAAAGCTGAGAAATATTAAAAAGTAGGTTTCCCACAGTGCAGTTTAACTTGTCCCTGTACGTCGGGCATGTTCGTCTAGAGCCCTGTACGTCGGGCATGTTCGTCTAGAGCCCTGTACGTCGGGAGCCCTGTATGTTGGAATCATGAGAGCTCTGTTATTATTTATGCCAGCTTATTGCCTTGTGTTAAATTCAGTTTGTTGTAACTGAAGAATCTGTGATAGAGCTGAAATTGTCTTCCGGTGTAAATATGAATCGGGATAAAAATGGCAGACATTTTGTCCTGGACAACGTGGAAACAAATGTCTCCTTCAGAAATAAAATGTCAATAGATTAATTTTGGTAAACATGACGTCAAATCCAATTATTTCAATGATATTTTGTTGCCTTTTGTATGTTATAATCATTACATGCATGGTGCATGGGGATAAACTGTTTGGAAATCAGAGGGTATCAATCGTAAATTGATAGTCTAATTTTGAATTGAAGATTGTTATCCATCTGCATGTATGATCAATGATCATGTCTTTCCCAAAGATTCTGTACATTTAATGTGTATATGCATGTGTGAGTGGAGAATATATTTGATTACTTGAATGATTGAGATATATTTGTAAAGTAACAGAAATAAAAAATTAAAAAATATTAAATAAATGTTCCAGTCTTCTGTATTGTTTATATCCAGAGAGCGTGCACAGTCAGGGATGATAATGCAGCCTGTCTTAGGAGGTCGGTCCGACGCATTATTATTATTATTATTATTATTATTATTATCATATCCTGGAAATATTTATCAAGGACAGCATTATTCCATCTGAATCAAAATGCAATGTCAATAAAATCGGATATGAACTCGCACTCAGATATTTGGATATAATGGGTCCAAAATATTTAAGAAGTGAAACTTGAGTTTAGTTTTATATTATTAACAAGAATTTCCAAGTATCTACAGACTTGTACTCTTCAAGAATGTGCACATTGTAAGAAGAATGGCACCAACTTCCTTAAAGTGACTCTTACACATAGGGGATTTTACCTACCGGTATGCCCATTTTTATTATTGGTCATATGTAATGTATAGGGCAATATTTTCAAGAATTTGAGCTTTCAGGAATGAAAATGCACGAAAACCTATCAAAATAATGCTATTTTACTTTGCGATTGTAAACAATCGTTTGTTTTGAAATTGGCGAGGCCTTTGTTTCTCGCACATCACAGATTTCTCTGCACAGATTTTTCGCACATGGCGTAACGTGGATTAAGTCAAAATTAATGTCAACATTGCATAGTCCTGTTCACCTAACAGGATATGTAAATAAACAACTTAAAATAAGCTCATTTATCGATAGCAGGTCATCTAGAGCGTTTTCGATTCAATATCCTCGTCGGCGCAAAATGTATGCGCATGCGTAGTGAGTTTTCCCCCACGATACAAATCGAACGCGAAAATCCGTTGTCGGACAAC
>JAUTBZ010147182.1:0-12117 GCA_032361785.1 Lepetodrilus galriftensis
GAAACACATAAAGGTCATGATTGTAATTTACATAAATGCATTTCCAAATTAATAATTGACAGGAACTAAAAAATATCACAGAAAAATAGGTGGTGCGTTTTCATAGTCTTTCAGTATATATAACAATACCGGTAAGCACATTGAAATCTCGGCAAATCCACACTCAAAAGCATACTCCCAGCACTATATAATCTTGGATATCATTTCTTGAAGCTCTCATATCCACTATGAGACCATAGCGCTCTCGTAAGTGCAAGATCCCCATGCATTAGAGATAACTACGAGAGTCCGTATGGTCTCGTAATAGATATGAGAGCTTCGAGAAACGATACCCTGAACATAAAAGAGACAAATCCATGGGCATCTTACTGGATGTGGACGTAGTCGTCCCTGCCCATCTCCAGCGTGTTGGGGACAAAGTCGTACTCCACAGACGGATACACCTGGACGATGTTCCCCCGTTTCCCACGAACGTTCAGGTTGTGGATCGTCTTGGTCTCGTCAATAGTTGACGGTCGTGGTCTGACAGCAAATGTGTGTGATCTGAAGAACACAAAGTGAGAAATTAGAGAGATTTTATCCTTTATACAGTACTTTATGTTAAGTGCCATCAGCGGTTCTGTGTTATCGACCAACATTATACAATGAAGCATTCCCAAACAACCAGAGGCCCCAGGTACTCTTCAAGTACCTGCAGATGCAATGGAAGACGAATGGCACCAGATTGCTTAAGCCGAGTTCCGAAATTTGGTAGAAAGCTCTTCCCCCCAAATATTTCCCACCCCTTAAGTTATTTTGTTGAGTATATACTGCAAGGCGTACCTATCCTCAAAGACTCGTCCATATTGCTGCGTGTTTATCGCCAGCCTCAGTGTGAAGTCTGCGTCGTTGAATATCTTCACTTCGGGGTTCGTCTTAAATTGGAATCCTCTGTTTTTGGCGTCCTCCTCACTTGCGAAGCCGTACTTGTCGGCCATCTTGACTTTGGCAGGGTTACCGTTTTGATTCGAATCTGTCTTCCAAGGTTCGTAATCATTTGTGGAAACGTTGTACCTGTATTGAGAAAATATATATTATTGTTGGGATTTCTTGGGGGAATATTTTTTCTTAACTTTAATTAATTAATTATGGCTAGCTATGATTTCAAATTACTGGATTTAACCCTTTTTCAACTGATGTATACTGGAAATACCTTATAGAGTTGTCATTAGGATTAATTCAGCAAGGAAAAGGTTAATGATACTTGGATTCTACCGAAACATCAGCATACAAAACGTACAAAACAGTTATCAGTTTTAGTCTATCTTCCATGTCTTTTTCTCTTGTGCTTTCACACTCCCTATGGTATGGTACTGACCTGATTCTAAGGACGCATTTCTCGTGGTTAATGTTCGGCACTGTCCAGTTGAAAAGGTTGGGGTGACCTCCGATCCCGTTGCCAAGGTGATTGTCACGTGTAAACTGCGTCTCACGGCAAACAGGGGCAGGTAAGTCATGTGAAGGGAATTCCGTCCATTTGGCTTTCACTCCATTTGATTCATATTTCTGAAAAGAGTGAGTGAGTGAATTATTGTTTTACGTCACAGCGGGAATCTTTCACCTTCTCACAAATGAATTAACTTTTTCCATGCTCAACGCAACTGAAGATGTGCACTAAAGATCATTGACTGCCTAATCCACCAGCGAGAGGGTTAAACATTTGTATACATCATGCACAAATTAAGCAACTCTTTCAAGATTAGTTTGCTCAAACTAATAGGCATGAGAAGTGCACTGCGAGAGACAGCTTGGGTTGTATACTCCCCAGGGAGTTGAGAAGGAATACAGTCAATGGGGATAACAATGTGATGCTTTGTGCATGCCTTAGGGGTGGTGGCTTTTAATGCATTATAAGTAGTTATTATCATTAATTTTATTGTTATTATTATTGTTATTGTTATTATTATTATTATTATTATTTTTCTAATTTTTTTTTCAAATTATTATTATTATTATTATTTTTATTAATTTTCAAATTATTATTATTTTTTAAATTTTTTATAACTGCACTACAATAGACAACTACCATTTCAGATTTAGTTAACTTCCACAAACATTAATGATGGGTGACTGGGGCAGATTTTAACCTTGGGACCTTAGCTCCCGAGGTCCAACATCTTGCCATCCCCACCAGACAGCGTATAACCATGACTAGAACAACACACAGGGTCTGCCACTCACCTCGCAGGCCTCCTTGTTGCTAGGGATCAGCTTGGTGACGGTGGCGTTAGTCGGGTCCAGCACACACGCCCAGCGAGCCTTCACGTTCTCACTCTCCGTCCTGTAGTACATGCACCGCTCCACATTGTTGGTCATCACAGCTATGTCCTGGGGACAGAAAATTAAATAATGAATTACCGATTATCTTTCCTCTTGGCTGAAAATAATGTTAATTACACAAAACAGGCCAATGAAAAAATGTACAATGTCCATCTTTCTTTAATATATTTTATTTATTTTCATGGATACACGCAATTCACCCTATCCATACTAGAGACAACTGGAGATACCCTAAAGAGCTGTGCCTGTACGTAATCCAGCATGGAGAGGGTTAATCTAGACAAGCTACACATTATTCTCAACAGTTATTTTGGTCATCTACAGAGAATAAAGTTAAAAGTATACCTTCCAGGGAGTTGGGTGCCAGTAAGGGTAGTAGTCATGCTCCTCCGCACACTCGTAACCGTAGCGTTTCCCGGCGGGGTTTTGTCTCGTGCTTCTGGCAGTTTGACGAGCCCCGGCGTTCAGGTTCTGAAACGTGACATGGAAAAAAGCAATTATTTTAATTGCAAAGCATTATTTCAAATGGTATGAAATGTATCGCTGTTAGATTTATATGTTAATTATTCAAAAGAGTATTGAATTGATGTCAAACTGCTCAATAATTTTTTTCAATTATTGGAGGAAATAAAATGATAATTAAGATAACCATGATGGTAAAATATTGCTTTATTATGAAAATATGATAACTGAGAAAATATGATAACTAGGATAACATTTAAAACTATGAAAACCTAGGATAACTAGGATAACCATTATTATAATGATATTTGACGTCTATTCACCTGGTCAGCTAAAAACAACCCTGTATTCCGCTGCCGTCGCTTGCAGTCCTTGTCATAGTCGTAGTCTTCGTGCATGCCGTATCTGCCGTCGGTGTTGCAGTCGTTATTCAGACACTCCGCAGGAGTATCAGGAATTGTCCTTTGTAAAAGAAACGTGTGAAAATTAAATATTAAGATTATGAAGTACCAGTCCGTACATGTAGCCCCCCCTTATTATAGGAGGGCATAAACTAGAAGGGGAGAAAAAATTACATGTCAGAGATTTATAATACAGTGCTCCCTCGATATAACGCCCTTTGATGCACCGCAGATTCAGATACAACGCGGGGTCCAACGTGGACCCCATTTTAAAAATAATATTTTTATTTTTTATTTTTTTTCCCAGTTATATTCATTGATATAATGCGGGTGGCATGTCATGGACCCCAACTTCAGCATTATATCGAGGGAGCACTGTATATAATATTGATGGCTTACCAGAACATATACAATATGTGCACAAATATGTAAGTGTAAACCTGGATATTTGTCTAGTACATGTATTCAGGAATACATGTACAAATATTACACATTTCTATTTTGATGCAGAAATAATTATATAGTTCAATCTCTTTCTTTCCTATTTAATATGAAAGTCAAAATCTTAACTTGGAAATCGCTTTCACTTTAATTTTTCAAATTAATAAATATCTTCAAAGGAGAAACTCCCACTCTTAAAAATCTCTGCGATAAAAATAATAATGTATACAAACATACAAAAGTAAATAAATTAACAAATGTGTGAACATTCAATTACCAATAGCAATGACATTGTACAAGTTTATACTAATTCCCCATCTCACAAGGTGTGAAACATATCAAGAAGAAAGTCATAGGCAGGTTCAAACACTCTGGGATACATCCTTCTCAAGTAGAACAATGTAACGGGATTACTGATTAACATCCTCAGTGAATCCTTTAACCCTCTCCAGGCCAGACGCAATTTGTAATCCCTAATCACCCATGATTGCTAAACAAACATGCACCACAATGTGGAGTAGGTGTCCCTTTAATAAATAAAACCATAACAAGTATGTCAGCTTAACGAGTCTTGAATTGGACGATTGTATTTTCTCGCCTCTCACTGGTCTGCAGAGACAAATGTATGTCCTCTTTTAAGTGGTATTATATCCGCAGAAAGTGTTCTTATCTGATTGGTCATTTAAATGAAAACCATGTGTTTCTCTCCGTCCTATTGGCTGGATTTGCTCAACATACCAAAACCTGGAGTTCCCTAACAGAAAGATAAAGGCTTATAGATAGTGACTGGTTCATTAGTGAGAGTAATTCGATATTCTCAAGATTGAAATCAGCAGGATGGTCTAGATTTAAGATTGTGATTGTAACAAGGTTCCTATATGATATACTCTGGAGCCTCCGTCTTGCAACAGTTCAATGTTTGTAGTCTCTCAAACAGTCGGCTGATATGGAGTGTCCCATCCATACTATAACATCGTTTCTGGCCAACATGCTAACCGACATTAATTTTGACGGCGGTCGACTTCTTGAACCCATGGAGGAATACGTCACTGACGCACCTGAACCCGACCTCGACATCGACCAGTTGGAAGACATCACCAGATCCATGACAGACCCCGACTCTGTTCCCGAGACCGACTTCATAATGACAGAGGAACTCAACATGAAGATCGAGATGTTTAAGAACCTTCGGTTCGTCCTGACACCCGACTCCATTGCCCGACTGCAGCACCTCATCCCAGACGTCTACTATGGGAACTGCCACGGTGACAGGGTCTTCACTTTCGCGGTCGACGATCCCGAGACCATTCCCAAAAGGACAGTCCCAACCTTGTGCATGTTTCGCTGGTTCGTCATGCTGCTACGAGAACACCTGCTCAACACGCCCGTACTGGCCGCTATTCGGTGTGACACCCTCGCTTGTTTCCAAATCGACGAGCTTCTCAAGGAGCTGATCAGATCCAACGACCTACAGAACGAGCAACCCTGCGACTGTCCCTCCGACGGACTGTTTGGGCCGCTTTTCTCAGACGCGTTTTGTCACGGGTTTCCCCAGGACGATGACTCAACAGACAGATGTCACTGCGACCTGTGTGTGCGGCGCCGTGCCAGGGATGATGGACTTCTGACCAGGGACTGTGATGAGGACTGTCTTCAGATCATCTGGTACGCCTTCTACGGTATGCAGACCTTCTTGGAGTGTTACGCCTTCGCTGCAGACTTGTCTCCCCTGATTTACATTGAGCAGAGACTGAGTCGTATCACTCACTACTCGCTCATGCTGTGGTTCTACGAGAACGACCTTCACTCATGCAGCGACCTCTACGACTGTCCGTGTGTGGATGGCAACGACTAGTTTTTCTGTCTTTCTGCCCACTTCTATGACTGTGTATGGATAGTGATAGTTAATGCTGAGTAGCATCATTGTGGTACATTTTATGACTGTCTGTGTATGGATGTTCAGTAGTATGGATGTTCGTTGTGGTGTCGCACTGAATAGCGGCACAAAACCAGCAAGCTCATCATAAACCATACCTCCTTCAGATTAACCTTGATCTTCCTGGTGACAACTGGGACTGCCTTACCTCGAATGAAAGCTTCTGACATGAACTCTTACAGATCGTCTTTCAGTGCATTTTATTATGGACATATTATTATGACAATGGTTAAACTGACTGGATTTGTTCAACTTTATATACCGGTATATAAGACAAAATGTGCATAACAGATATCCAAACTTTACTTTATATACTTTCTTGCATTTGCTTCAAATAGTAAAACTTGATGTTTTAAAAATGTATTAATTGATGGAATAATCAATATTTCCTCAGGCAATAGTTCACATGGTTAAATGTGTGTCAATATTTGTGATTATTTAACATTGTTTTTGATGTCTCAATTAGAATATTTATGTATTTTAATATAAAGATAACATTTTTGTTATTGGCATTGTACTACGTGTAGCAATAAATGATGAAACCAACAGAATGAGTTGAATGTTATTTTAAAAGAATCTTAAAGTAGTAATTAAGATTCTGTTCTACATTGGAGGATGTAGTATTCCAATGGTACTGCAGTATGCCAGTACTCTAACAGCTAATGTTGCTGAACACACTATCATATATGGGACTCTTAGTAACTTTCCATGCTGACTGCTAACCCAGAATGGAGAGGGTGAGACACAACTCCAAGGGGGGACAACTCTGTCAAATACAATTATGCTGGCAGTAGTTATGGTTTTGCAGCTCTACTTTGTGTCCTTATTAACATGATTAATATTTTGCCATTTCTTATTGGTACTAATACAGCAATAACATATTAATATGACACAAAAGAGCCACGCAACTTCTTTTTAGTTTGTTTTGGATTACACTTGGTTTAGAGTCATTTTCAACATTCTTTCACTTATGTAATGACTTGTCAGTTTACTACAGGAGGAAACCCACAACATCTGTAGCACTGAATGTTGCAGTAAACCTGCGAGCATTGGTTGGTACTGACAGACCAAGGATGATAGCTGTATTGCCACAGTGCAGACAGTGCATCCTATCATGTCAATATGAACTTTTTTTAGTACGATTTCATGTTCAACTCAAGAGTTTTATTCACAAATTCCCAGACTGATATCGTTATCTTCGTAATCTGGGGGCCAGACATCTGTGTTGTCATACCTGGTAGTAGTGCCGTCGCGGACATTTTCTCCACACATGTACTGCAGTACTAGTTCACAATGGCTGTTGGCGTCACCACACGAATGCTGGTTTGTCCTGAAACAAGCAAAATAAACATTTTATTCCTAAGTCTATTGATCTACAAATTAGCTATCAACTACCAATGACATATTGGTCAATAGCATACCGCAGGGTGAGACACAACTCCAAGGGGGGACAACTCTGTCAAAAACAGTTATGCTGAAAGTAGTTATGGTTTTGCAGCTCCATTTTGTTCCCTATCAATATTTTGCCATTTCTTATTGGCACCAATATAGCAATCATGGATAATCAAATCTTAGAGTAATATTCTATGGACAGATTCTAATGGACAGATTCTGGGCAAGCTGGTCATGACCAATCTAAATTCAAAAGCTCAGTGACAGTGATCCCAAGAGATTTAATGGTAATGGCCATACATTTTACACATTATTCCAAGAGGTCTGTTCATCACCCAACACTTACCATTCTATTGGCAGCATGGAGCCTTCATAGTAGAACAACGACCCAACATTATAACCGCCTCTATTGTTATTTTCAGAGTTGAACATCCTGGAAAAGATTGCATTAATCATTAATGTTGAATTATTGCCATTGTCGTACAGAAGTTTGGATACCACTATAACCAAATTAACATCACAGAATGCGTAAACTACAATCACGGTCTTGCTACACAAGAATATATGGCAACAAGCTACATTTTCTTTTAAGTCCCACTGGTTTTCAATATTTATTTATTTTATTTTATTTTATTTTTATTTTTTTCTTGCGATGAAAACTATGAAAATAATATTACAGTGCTCCCTCGATATAACGCTGGAGTTGGGGTCCATGACATGCCACCCGCGAATATAATTAGAGAAAACAAAATATTTTTTTTTAACATTTTATTTTTTAAAATGTGTTCAAAGTTGGACCCCGCGTTGTATCCGAATTTGTGGTGCATTGAAGGGCGTTATATCGAGGGAGCACTGTACCATGAAATATGTCAGCAAACTGTGATTGAAGGTCTTTAAAATGAATTGCCTTATAAATTATAGTATACCAACCTGTTTGCATTAGTTCTCGGTCGTGAAGTTTCATCTAGGCGATTATTACTGCCGCTGTAAAGAAAAATACTAATTTAATTACTTTGATATTATGTTTATACACATACAATAAATATCATGTTATTTTTCGATAAATCTTATAAAGAATATTGCAGTTTACATGAAAACATATTAATAAAACAAAATAAACTCTTTATTTCCCCCCATTTATTTTATTTCGCACTACTACAAAATTGTGGAGGTGTGGGTGGAAAAACCCTACAAATGTTCACCCAGCAGATAATGGGTACCCGGAAGGATGAGATGATAACCTTGTGCCTTGAACGACAGCTTGGGTTGTATACCCCTCAGGGAGTTGAAAATAAAATTTAATGTACACAGATCCTTTGCCAGGGTAATACTATAGCGTTATGAGCATGGATTTGGTAAAATATAAATGTTCACATTATTAACATTCTTTACAAATATATGACATGAAAGTTATGAATATACAGACTATACATTGACAAGCTAATTGTGCTTTGTTTGTTATTATCATTTATATTTGTTATTTCATATTTTCTGTTTTGTTTCTTAAATGTGTTTACTTATAGAAATTTTATTAACACTTTGTATCAAAAATAAAAACAAAATTATTCTTTCTCTTCCTCATACCATAACCACAGCTCTACAATAGTTTAACTCAAACATATCACTATGAGTGGTTCTGTAAATGTTTACAGTTCACGATGACACAACCAAACACTTTTTGTAGCCTTCAGGTCATAAGAACACTTTATTGGGCCTTTGGGCACATTTTAATGTTGTGCAGAGGCCCTAAATAGTATCTAGATATTATAATGAATATTCAATGCCGTTATCATCCTTATCTGTCCATAATACAGATGCTTACAGGTTTACTGCAATATTCAGTGCTTCGGGTGTTGTGGCTTTCCTCATGCCCTAAACTGACAAGTCATATAAGTGAAATATTCTTGAAAGTGGCTCCAAACTTCAAGTAAAAAAAAAAGGTAAGTCAAAAATAAAAATTATCAAATGCAGATATTTTAAAGTACCATGGGTACTGGAATGAGATATCGCAAATCAAATGAGAAAAATAAAATAGCGAGGTCTAGTCTGGGGGCATACCGGTATTCCCCTTTATTCCCCAAGGATGTTCCTTGATGTCTGGTGCGATATATATGTTTTATGACGATATCATGAAAAGTTTGTATTAATTATAAACCAAACTATGTTTATAGTTCATAAACAAGAAAATAAGGTTTTTAATAAGAACGATATCAGTGCAGGTAACTAACTATGCAGAAACTAATACTAGCCAAACACCAGCCATTCTACATACATAATAATATTACTATAAATATGGAAGGATATTGAGAGTTAGGCAAAAACGAATATTCTCAGTATACAGGTATACATGGTATACCTCACACATCGTTCCCCCAGTATCTGGGACTATTCAAATAACATTGATTTTACTGTTACATCCATAACAATAATCAAATAACTATTGCGGTGAATTATTGGTTAAACAAGTCGATTTTAAATATAATGTTGGGTATTTTTCTTGGTTATATTAATTATTGACGTTGGGAAACCCAAAATATCTTATGGGAAGGTATATTAGCTCAGTGGAAGAACATTTGGACTTCGGAGCCAAAGGTCCCGAGTTCAAATCCTGTCCTGGGACCACGGAATCAATGCTAAAAGTCATCTGTCTGATGCGATATTGATATATCATGTATATGATGTGCTGTCTTTAGCCGAGTGGCAATGCAGATATCATCCTGCAACATTTGGTACTACGGTACTAATTTTGCAGGTTTCCTCCTGCTCTAAACTGACAAGTCGTGATATTGAAGTGAAAGAATCTTGAAAGCAACTCTAAATTCCAATGTAAAATAAATAATTTTAAAAAATAAAATATTGCAAACATCATGCAGTATCTGATGTTCATACTTTTCTTTAATAAATTCAAAGCGATATTCTATTTCTGACTTGGTACTAAAGCTTCAACAACATGAGCTTTAACAAATTATTGTATCATCATGATCATAAATCCATTATTAGAACTTGAATAATTTACTTTACAACATACCCATGCATGTGATATAAGTAGGGTGTTGAATACCAGTAAAATGATACAAAATGAAAACACTTTATAAGGTTGTAGTTAGTTAACAATTGTTATTTTCAACATTGTATACACCTTGTAAGTTGTATCATTCGCACACTATATTCATGTATAGTTGTCACTGAATGTATGGATATAAATATAACATTGTATAGATATATTCAACATTGTATAAAATGTTACAATCAAATTCAACATTGTATATTGCTGTGTGATATGGCATAGTACCTTTGTATTCTATTCACACCTTCATCAATTACCTCCCTTCACAATATAACGTTTCATTCAGTATTATTTTAACCTGTGAATACTAATCTTTCTCTTTGAACACTTACCGTGGATTATGAAAGTAAATATCCGATTTGACAACAACTAAAACACAATAAATACATAACAAGAGACTAATCTGGATGTCCATTGGGGACATTTTTCAATCAACAGCTCTAGTGTAGACAAGCTTTATGTTTCCTGACACATACTACAGTCGGTACCCTACAGTCTACGCACAGTTGGTGTAAACATGACTCACGGACTTCCTCGACACAGTTTCTGATAATTTGCATATATTAATACGCTTCAAAGAAAATAGTTCTTAACATTTCCCAGGTAAAGCAAACTTCAAAGCAATTAAAGTAAACGTTTCCATCAGTTCTCAATATGTTTAAGATCATGAATACGAATTTTAAAGTATTCGTTATTATACTTGTCAATTTCAAAAGCTGATATGTAAATTTCGCACTATTTTTATCGTCCAACATAAATTCAGGAGTTACCGTTCTTGATAATCTAACAACAAGTTTATAGTATTTGTGTCGCAAGAAGAAAGGACATTCAACAGCGAAATCAAGGTAACATATTTATTGCTTAGGTAATCAGATACTATGGACTTAAACTGTATTGGCTGTGTGTACGTTTGAGGAAATTACAGCAAAATACATCAACATTTGGTAGTCTAAATGTACACACAGTCACACATACACACACACACACACACGTTTATCAGTTTATACCCTTGTTTATCAGCTGTTTATAAATTATGGTTAATCACATTCAGACTATTGTATCAACGATACTAATCATATTATCATCATCAATCATGTGTTATAAATTAGCTGTGTGTTGTACATTCATGTATAATTTACTTTTATATATATATGGTATATAATTAATATATATTTTTTATTATAATCCACATATTTGTTATATTTTACAGCCTTATAAATATACTTTTATAATGCTATATTTATTAGTTTATATTTATAAAATAAAAATATTCTTTAAGAAAATTATTAGATCTAATTGAAGTAATTCTAATGGATTTTCTTATTTCAGGTATAAATGCGGTATAAATGTATTATTCAATTGTCATTATAAATGCATAGTTTAGCAGTTTCAAACAATTATTTCAGAACATGAGGTTACTGCTTGCTATTTTGGTCCTACTGGGGCCAGTCTGTGCTGATATCTACCTGCATACTATTCGTGGATCCAACAATCGGCTAGGGGAAACGACTGCTACTCGTAAAAATGCCAACCGAATCTGTGATACTCAGGTTGGTACACATTTGAAATTGCTGCTTTCAAGATTAAACTGAACCTGGAAAATCATTGTGTTAATTTATGGAATAAAACAACTCAAACTAAAGGCATCAACAATCACATTTGTTGATATATTTCATAATCAAAGATATTTTATCTGAAAGTACGTACATTTGATTTGTCCACACAAATATATTGGGCAACAAGTTACATTTTCTGCATGTCCCATTGATTTTCAATGTTTTCATATTTTATTTTATTTATGTTTAATCTTTTGTTTTATATATGTAAAGTTGTCAGGATGAGATTTGTACAGTTGTCATGGGGAGATGTGTATAGTTGTCATGATGAGATCTGTACCAGTTGTCATGATGAGATCTGTACCAGTTGTCATGATGATATGTGTATAGTTGTCATGATGAGATCTGTACCAGTTGTCATTATGAGATGTGTACAGTTGTCATGGAGAGATGTGTACAGTTGTCATGATGAGATCTGTACATTTGTCATGGATAGATGTGTACAGTTGTCATGGAGAGATGTGTACAGTTATAATGGATAAA
>JAUTBZ010147193.1:0-12115 GCA_032361785.1 Lepetodrilus galriftensis
TGATGTCTGTATGTATGTGTGTGTGTGTGTGTGTGTGTGTGTGTGTGTGTGTGTGCATGCATGCATGCATGCATGAATGCATATGTGTGTATGTATGTATGCATGTATGTATATATGTATGTATGTATGTAGGCTTACGGTTAAATGTGGAACAATAGCATGCACATTGTTATTACACAATCCCTTAATACGCATTAGTGTTTCTTATCTTAACCATCTCCCTGTTGCAGGCAACCAGAGATGCCATAAAGAGCTATGCATGTGCCTAATCCAGCAGGGAGAGGGTTAAGAGTGCATCAGACAAGGCAAGCCACTTTGACCCCACCTCTATATGTTTCTAATGCCAACTGTCTTGTATGGGAGTATAGAGGGCTCTGCCTTGGCATTTTAGAGCACTAATGTACGTGGTAAAGTGGTGTAAAGTAAGACCTAGAGGCCCCGTGCTTCTCGTTCTAACATCACAGACGTAATGTCTCGGGGCAATAGGGTGTCAAAGTAACGTGGAATCTCGTCTGAGCTGTTGTCACGTGGTATGTAGTACGATAATTTTTGTTCTCAATAACCACACTGCAACGTGAATGTACTTATTATACTATAAATCATCATTCTTCTAAAGAATTACGCCCGTTGACGAAACGACTATATATGGAATGGCTGAGAGAAATCACGACGGGAAGATGAATACAACTAGTACCAAACAGTTGAGTATATACACAATTTATCAAAGATTTCGCAAAAAAAGTTAACTGTTATCTTTTACGATGTTAAACCAAACAAGCGCCATTAGAATGTCTGTCTTCGTGTCTTTGTCTGCATGTCTGTTATGTTTGTCTGTTCCCCCCTCTCTCCGTATTTGTACTAGTACTGGTAGGCCTATATACTATATAGTAGTAGCCCATATGTAATTATTTAAAATACTCTCACCGTGACCCCATCCCTTCTCCCCTCTTTCGTTTGTTCTCTATCCCTCCCCTCTCTCTCTATCTCCCCCTCCTCCACCCTCTCCTCTCTCTATCTCTCTCTCTCTCTCTCTCTCTCTCTCTCTCTCTCTCTCTCTCTCTCTCTCTCTCTTTCAGTATTAGAAGATGCAGTAAAATTACGAGAACAATACCCATGCAGCTTCTGATACTATAGGATTAATGCAGCTTTAGAGATTATTTCACAGACTATATCCCGGCGTGTATGGTGCAAGTAATCCTAACATGAATCTTAATTAATACGAACAGACTCGTCTGTAATACCAACCATATCCATTTATCAATCTAAATGTGTCTATATTACGAACCATATCTTTTAATTCATGTTTTAATCTGTCACAACAATTATCTTTAGCATATACATCACCATTTATAAAGTCAACTAACATATCTTGAACAGAGTAAATATCTCATTTGCCAGTTCTTTAATTAACTCTCTGCGTGGCAACAAACTATACCAAAAGAGCAGTGTCCAACAGACGCGATAGGGTTAACATATCTAAGGTGGTCATTTACAACGCATCAGTTGCCTCCCTTTGTTGCAAGAAATATCACCGGACATCCGATACGATTCGAGGTGTACCAACATCCAGTTATATATTTCTACTTACTCAAACATGCGGATTGTGTGATTGCAATGACCATGTCGAGAGCAACCACCACGGAAACCACGTGTGAAAGGACAAATGTCCGACGGAAACCACAGTGAGTAGGAAGCGTCTATTCCGGAGGAGTTGTCTACCCCAGACGTGGAGAAATAGGAGTAGACTGTCTTGCAAATCGAAAGTTTCTCCTTTTCAAAGTCTATTTCAATAATATGATCGATAGTATGCTAGGTTGCATGGGGGAGAACACATATAGAATGATAGTGGGTCCGGTTATGGAGGTTATCGGACCGATGTAGGTATCGAAAACCAGCGGAGATAATAGAATCAACAAATGAAAACTGGCACGCAGTGACATACTCAATTATTTTATGTCCGCTTCATGATTCATGAAATGTATTCTGTAGCGCTTCATCGCACCTGTAAGTTAATGGGTGACCTCCCACCCACACCCACCACTTTGAATCTGCCCCTGTTATTAATAGTACAGTCTTCTACGTAAACTCCATAATTATACTCACTCACACTCTACGTAAACGGACTTATTTAGAAATTAGAATACAAGTAGGCTAAAGTCATGATAATATTATTCCATTCTTCAGATCTAGATCCTTATTTGATTTATGTAGAATCATGGACTCGTGCACACGTTGACTAAACTGTAAACCTTGACAATGACATAATCATGTATAAAAAGTAAATTATTGAATTGTTTGGTTTTTTTACGTTAAGGACGCAAGTTACGTATAGGCCTACTTATAAATCACACTTATAATGCGTTCCATCACATTTCCAGAATTTGAAGAATAACTGGAACAAATGTATGCCTCTCTACGATGCCGAATAAACAATGTGATCTAGCCACTTATATGTCTGATGTTTTATTCCAGCAAAATAAGAATGGAATTTAAGAACAAATACTTATCAGCTTATTTTTTGTTTTTGTCGTCGTGTTGCGACGTAAAACACTAATTCATTCACTCATTCATTCACTCATTTATTATTATTATTATTATTATTATTATTATTATTATTATTGTTATTATTATTATTATTCTGTCGTTGTTTTTGTGTCGAAGTTGGACATTTCATCAATTCAAAATTACATTTAATGTGATTCGCCTGGTCTGAAAAAAGGGATCTAGTGGCCCAATATTTCGGCGCATATTGTCAAGAAATAAAAACAATATACGTATATGCATATATGCTAAGTTATAATATCAAATAACAATATTACAGTTTTTATTATTTATTTTTAATTTAGTGGCTTTCATGGAATATATCGATATTGGCATACGACTCATGTTCTCATCGATCGATCATTTCCATGTAAATAAATTTAAATTAAGTTAATCATTCACGCCACGGTACACAGGCGAACATTAAACATATACATAAACTCACATCTAATAAAGTTCGTAATTAATTAACATATTCAATAGTATGTCTGCATGACTACAGTTAGTTGACTCAGTATTGACAGAATTGCATATCCACTGTACACCTGTCATTGAAATTCTCTACAACCCCGATCGAGCGTTTTCATGAATTCGTATAATGGCAGTTTATGAATTATTTGATCGTTATTGCATTTTAGTTGATACAGTGGCTGCCACATGCAGAACTATTAAATAATGCAGTACGAACTGTACACGTGTTGCTATGCACGCGAACAGTCTGTTACGCCTCAATATTGAAATACTGGTATTCCAATTCCCCCTAACACTGTGTTCACCTAACACTGTGTTCACCTAACACTGTGTTCACCTAACACTGCCATTATTCCCACCAAGCAACCATGAAGTACGGATATACGTAACATGAACAAAATGCAGTGTTATATATACCACTCTGCTACATACTACCCGTTGGGAACTTTCTTTGTGTTTGCTGTGGGGGAGTGTTTTTATTGTGGTGTGTTTTCCGTATCTGTCTTTGAAGTAATGGCACCGTTACACAGTGAAGAATGAGAAGAAAAAGAAGTTCTTGAAACTTCTGCCAAGATCGCTAGCGGAACCAATCAACGTCGACATACGTTGACACACCTCCTGCGGCAAAGATCGCGAAGGTCCCCACGGATAGCTTATGTGGAATAGTAGCCTGTGTGTTATTCAGGATGTTTACGAGAATACGCATGCATATTTTATATTGATTTGCATGACAAAATAACGTATGTCTAGTAAGTGCTCAATGGTTGTACTTTAGCACATAATTCTGATGTTTTCTTAATTTTTGTTTTATTCCTTCAGGCTTTTCAACATACCAAAGAAACGTGATGTCTACGAAAATTTCTTGTTGCAGGGTAAGTATTTGTTGATTATCGAGGATATTTCAAACATATTTCCACATATTATTCATTATTAGTGGTATCTATGTATCATTGTATGCCATAATTTTCATAACATACACACTAATATATTATTATATTCAAATTTTGCAACAATTACGAATTCAGTATACGAATACGATATAGACTTTCGAATTACATAATGGCTTGTAATGATGTAACTGAAATGGTTTAAATATTTGTTCTTAACAACATTCCAAATTATGCACTTGTGACATTTATGACATAATATCAATGCATTATGACCTAGAATTGATACATACTGCGTTAAATCATGCACTATAATACATGATCGATGGATGAAGGCTTGAAATATATACTGTACATGTAATGTATATGTAGGCCTATATATAATACAGTATCTTTTTGTGAGACTCTATCATGTATTGCCGTATTCCTCCATCATGCTCAACGTTGCACCTGTTAATGTTTTGTTTTGTTCAGTTTATTATGAAGCGCTTAAAAACGACATATACTAATTCGTTTAGCGACTAGCGACATCTGGAACATTGTACTCGTAGACTACTGGTATGCACTTACTCCAGCTGCAATGCAGGTCATAATTAATCGATGGCTGACATCCATTGTGTTGTAGGCCTGGCCCCGGACATGTCATATTTCACCGCCATCGGACTGTTATACAGTGTGGCCAAATTAACACTAGGTAAGGAGTCAAAGTTTACATAGGTTGAAGAGGTCCTAATGCATAGTTGTTAACGACAGCATATAGCCAAACCTACACTTCTATGCAAATGATATGCACTCGCAATGAGTATAGTAGTTATTGCATATGTATGTCAAATCTATCTCAGAATCAATATGGAATCTGCGTTGCTGGCTATTGATACTAGGATACGATTTAAGTGTAATCCATTTAGTTTATATATTCTAACTTCATTCAGCCACATATATATTGTCAATGACGTTGACGCAAACCCAATTTATTTTAAAGATCATTTTATTTTTCATTTCCAATTTGTAAAAAATCGCAAAAATTAAAACAGTTGCCTCCAGTGGTTTTGGCAATGCTTATTAATCGCATTGCTTACAATCATATGCATACGTGGGCATTTCTTATTATTGACAAATGCTCTTTGTTTAGGTACTGTTTACTACAACGATTGCAGCATAGAGCCCCGCCTACTTGTATATCTACTGGGAAGCGGTTCTCTGTTAGTGCTGTATCTCCCAACCATAGCCAGTGGCGGTGAGGCGGTCTTCGGAGCAAAAATATACCTGCGATTGCTCACTCTTATACAGTTTATAGGGCTATTTTTTGGTAGGTATTATTTTGTTGTAAACGCACAGGGGTAATATTAACATTATGAGGTTACTCATCCTCGCACCCCAGGGGTACCTTTAATTACGTTCACACTTCAGTGTGGTACTATGCAGCGAGTCCTGAGCGTAATAAAGTATCCCTTTAGTGTGAGAGGATGGAGGTTACTGTGGTTATTCTTCTATGTAGGCTACATGATTTTACGTCCTGATGATGGGTAGATACTAGACTAAAATGCGTAAAATCCCATAAACATCAGTGTGCGTAACGACGAGTTTGCTTCTCATTCTACGCAATCCCCAGGGAGTTGAGAATGAACGCTGAGTGTACACTTATCCATTGGCCGGGGATAATAATGTAAAGCTTTGAGTAGTATGCCTTATGGGCTGTGTTTATCATTTGGCGCATTATAACTTAAGTAGCCGCCATTATGATGATTATGATTATGATGATTATTATGATTAATAGTTTTTAATACCCAGTTTTCTTCTGATAATACTGTGTTGAAGATAGGCAAGAACTGGTATCATAAATTAAATATATTTCTATTTTAAAAGATTTCAGTAAAATGCACTCAAAAATGTTTCGTAATCTCGGGGCCCGGTCCCCGTTCGGCAAAACTATCGTAGGACTAAAGACTAAAGAGAGTCGTAACATTAATGTTAGCGTACTAGTATCTTATATAGGAGTTACGACGATCGCGGCACTACGATTGTTTTGTGGAACAGGGTATCGTTTCTCGAAGCTCTCATATCCACTATACGATCCCCATGTATTAGAAATCGCTACGAGAGTCCTTATATGGTCTCGTAGTAGATATAATATGAGATCTTGGAGAAACAATACCCTGGCGCACGTTCCGCAAAACGATCGTAGCGCTAAAGCCAAGAGGAGTCGTAACTTTAATGTTAATAGCGAATCTAATAAAGGAGTTACGACGCTCGCGGCACTACGATCGTTTTGTGGAACAGGACTCTGGTCTCACTGGTTTGTTTGCATCTTTGTTGCAGGTAGTTGTTTGTTGGCTTCAGTATATTTTGCCCGCCAGTCACGTGAAGGGGAAGAGAACCCGAAAACTTGCAATAACGTCATTTTCAAGTTCACGACTTCTGCGATAGTTCTAGAATGGACGTACCTCGCGACGAAGCTACTTGCTCGGGGATTCGTTACCATTGTGTTTAATTTAATTGTTATTACGTCGAAAAACGTTGCCAGGTTACTAATGGGAAGATGATGACGAGAACAGGTGTCAGCAGTCTTTAGAAATATAAGGCTCCGAGATTACGAAACTTTTGAGAACGATTTCATGCTCAACTCAAAGTTTTGTTCACGAATCTCCATATAAAATTTGAGCTTGAGCATGAAATCGTACTCAGAAAGTTTCGTACTATCGGGGGCAATGCAAGGATATTCTGATTCCCATCTAGTCCTCAGTGTGACGTCAGGATCTGGAGCAAAATAGCTCCATTTCCGGTGTGAATACGACGATTCGTTGTTCACGATCTGTGGTGCCAGTGACCTCGGAAGTTGGAACAAGCCTGATTGAAATATTTCTGCTGTGTTTACGACCATTCTTGATTTGGTCTTTGCAGGGCCAGGATAATGCACAGATGATTAATTGGTGCTTCATCTATGATGTTTTCATATTCCTATATTTTCATACTGATGTCCTTGCTCAGAATGTTGCAATGCTTGCTCTTGTAGTGCTTCAGTCAATATGGCTGAGACCTAAGTCATACCAGTGTTGTCATATCATAGTTTTTGTTCAAGCACAGGACTTTGAATTACTTATAATAACATATTATACTATCTATCTATATTAGATAGATAGTATAATATGTTAATATAAGTAATTCAAAGTCCTGTGGTTTAAGTACTATCTGGGGCCAATTTCACCAAGCAATTTTACAGCATTACGACACATTTTGTTACCAGAAATAAGGCTTGCAGTAACTAGACGTAACTAGACTTATTACTAGATGTTTTGTAATCTGTATCTAGACCAGTATAATTCCAAATTATTAACTTATTTTACACACATGTGAGTTATTTTACATACCCGGTAAGTTATTCTACTTAAATTTTAAGTTGTATTTAAATGTGTTATTTTAAATTTTACTCAAAGGTGTCGCATTTGTTATGTTTAATATTCATTTTAAATTCAGTTGTCACCGTTTATTGATATCATTCACTTGATGATGGGTAATGATAAGTAATGTAAATAAGCATTACTAAATTGCAACTATAGTACAATATTTGAGTGCTATTGTTTGAGTGCTATTATTTGAGTGCTATAACCTGAGTGCTATGAATTTTCTGATCGCAGACTGCGGTATTTTCATCTTCATTGTTATTAAAATAACAACTATTGAATATTTTATTAATATGGAATTTGTCTCATTAATTGTATACTGTACATGTATTATATTTTCTTGCCTCTCAAACTACACCAATCTATTCATGCATAATTCTTAATATTATGCAGCATTCATTGTCTCCATAATTATACATTCTTGAATGTAAAACTGTTGTATTCATTGTTATGATGTTATTTTTGGGCCTGTGCCCTGGAAATAAATATACAGTTATATATTACACAAGTATTGTTGCAATTGTCCTCTGAAACTCAATCGTCGCAAATCGATGAACGATTCCCGCAGCGACGTTAAACTCCATATTCACTCACTCACTGAAACTCAATTATATTGAAATCAGATTATATATATTGTTTTGCTATTTTCCTTTCAGACATTAGAGATAACAACAAGGATGTTTTTGCGTTGGGGCGTTCTGCCAATTCACGGTTTATGACTTGGGGCATTGCAAAATAAAATATACCAGCATACAGAATGAGTTAAATGTATTTACATTAATGTATGCATTATACATAACCCAGGGTAATTATCCGTGAAACGCAAAGAACCATTAACAAATAGTTGACATGTACGTTCCGTAAAAAGTAAATGAATAAATAGTTTCCATCCATTCATGTATAAACTTGCACTCACCATGCATGGTCGAACATGGCGTATGCTTTTATTTAGTTATTTTTTTATTTGTATTCATTAACTCCCTCAACGCTGAAGGCCACTGGAGATTAGCTTAAGAGCTGTGCCTGTGTCCAATCCAGCAGGGAGAGGGTTAACTGCCATTCCCATTCTGTTGACTCATTCTATTAGGATACCCAATTGGTGTTAAGATTTGAATAATATACACGTAATTATGTCTATTTGTTAAGTATAAACTCTATACAGTGGCTTGGTAGACAGGTAATAGATCGTCTTCACTCTGAAACATACAATTCCAACAGAAATCACTACACTCATTGAAACCCCTACCAATTATATATAGTCTCCAATCCGAAACATGTAATTTCAACGTAAATTGCTATATTCATTCAATGCACTATCAATGTACTCGTTTCACAGTCGGTGCGTTTAACCCTTTCTCTTCTCAGTTAAGCGCAATCATTGCAATTGCTTCACAAGGAATTGCCGGGGTCGACTCCGTGACTGGCGTAAGGTTAACACACCGATATTAGCTATCAACGCCATCGTGGTGTACACCATTAGCAGAATGTCCAATACAATGAGTCCCCTCCTACGTCTACGTCCCCACCTTAGGCTAGGCCTTGACCGTGACGTGAGACTATAGGAAAAAGTGGTCTCGTCCCTCGTACTGGGACGACTCGCAGTTAATTTCTCGCGGATCTCTGATCAGTGTTCTTTGGGGACTGCCTACGAACTCATGCGTGCAAGGTATTTTCAACGTTGCTGTTGACATAGCCTACAACATTAAAAGGGTGTTCTCGTGGTGTCGGATCTCACGGTATTGGAAGGTATCTTAGACGTAGAAGATTCCACGAATTCGTGGATTAGAAATGGAGCACACGATGCTGAGAAGATGGGGGTGAGTGTCAATAAAGTGTTTTAAACATTATTTTTTATTGTTGTCAGCGGAGCTGTCAAGATATAATAGTATACGTCCGGGTATACAACGTTCGGGAATATTGTATGTGGACAGTAAACGTTCTGTGGTCAAGCGACCCGTAAAGTAAATGTTTGCTATTGAATGTATCGTTAAAGTGTGGATTTATGAGCAGTTCCTTTTTATAATGACCAACCCTCTTCCTGCATGAAGAAGCGGCATTCTAAGGTAGCCGTAGCTACAGAATTATGCAGAGTGTAGTCTATGGACACCGTTGGAATTAAGATTACCAGATTCACGTACGGTTCAACGGAACGATCATAGTGCTACGAGATTCAAAACCTCTATATATGACTATCGTAGTATTGCGATCGTTCGGTGGAAATGGAACATGGCCCGCGTTACACGAAAGGGTCGTAATTTAGTCATGGCTTTACTCAGTCTGGGTGCATGCGTCCATATATACTTACAGGTATTATCTAGTACATACCCTAGTCAAAACTAATAACGGCTTGAAACCGCGATGACCTATCACAGATTAACAGAACGAATACATTGCCACACCCATCCGTGCTACTACCATCATAATATTGTGGGTCATTGACATTGTAAATAAATAGAAATAACATACTTGTTTGTATATAGTATTAAGCTAACCACACCCATACGCATTCATATCATTATGTAGTGGTTAAATAAATAGCGTGTAGGATCTAAAGAGGGTATATTTACGTGATCGTAGCATGCACATTGTCTGGTTGTCTATTTTATATTGCTCGCACCCCAACGATACGTCAATACAGTCATGGCTCTCCATTTTGTGCCACATAAAGTGAGCCCTGAACGGAATTAAGTACAGTACCTCCGTTGTGAGAGGATGTATTGTATACTGTGATACAATGCACCCAAGCAGGTTCTTTATCTGAAACTCGCTGTTTCTCCCTCTCTGTAACGTTGATAACATAGAATATATAAATATATGAAATTATGTTATTGTGCATTATTTGTACTGCATCGTTCAACCGTCTCACGAAATTATTTTACAAAACCTGTATATATAACACCGGTATTCTGTATTTGATTAGGTAGTATTTTTGTGTAGGCCTATACTGTAGCCTTATATTCAGATACCTATATTCTCACCGGTTATGGGGGCGTTTCCAATTATTTATGGTAGTATAACTTCATTCACCGTATTGACAATGCATATGCTAAGTCACTTTAATAGCTATCTCACCCATTAACCCTCTCCCTGCTGGAATAGACACATACACTACTCTGTAGGGAATCTCTGGTTGCCTTCGGCATAGAGAGGGTTAATAGTGGACTATAGAAAAAGTACATGTACATACAATGGGTAGGATTTCTGATTAAAAAACGTAGTTCTAGTATTATACATGTACGTATGATAACAGGAAATACTTTCGATCACAAAAACATGGTTTAACACGTACTAGGATACCAGTTGAAGATGTATGTATACAGATAATCAGCAATAGTTGTTAGATTAACTTATCTTCGTGCTGAACATAATAATTACGTCTATAGATCGGCATATATTGTTTGTATACCTATAGGTGCGTGGTTTCTAGATTTCATTGATTTAACTTAACGTGCCACTCTTGCCAACAATACGTTGTCCTTAAATCTCAAAGCTGAATGCCAGGTCACGAATATACCCACGTTTTGTTAATGGGTTTCTCCACGCATCCTTTAACCCTCTTCCTGCTGGAGGCAACTGGAGATGCCATAAAGAGCAGTGCCTGTGCCTAATGTGCAGAGAGGGGGTTAAACACATTTTTCAAAGAATATAAGCTCCGTATATATCAGATAAACTGACACCTTGCTGTTTTACAAATATCTTGAACAAATACTAGGAACTGTTCGAGGACCAAAACACAGTTGGCAGTATACTTATTGGTTAAAAAAAAAAATGACAATATCATAATTATTTGTTTGGTTTCAAAATGCAGTCCGTTCACAGGTTCCCTGTTGATCAAGTTTCAATAGAAATGCGTGGAGTATGTTGCGATATGTGAGATGCTTAATTTAGGAGTACCAGTAGGTCGTGCTATTAGGGCGTGGTTCACCTTGGAAGATGTATTGTATACGCATTACATCCTTTCATCTCGCGATGCTCTCATCTGTCTCGTACACTTCACAATCGGCTTCAAGAAAGGGTCGTACTGTAGTCTTGGCCTACATAATGTGTGCTTTTACTATAACAGGATGTGACGTAAACCTCGATCTAAGCCCAAACTACTTTCGTGAAACGTAGGCCACCAGGATTTCAATGATGAAAGAATGCATACAGACATGCTATAATGTTTTTAAAACAGCCATACCGCTAGTCTCATAACGTTTTTAACCGTCTAGACTCGTAATGTTTAAACAGCCTGGACTAATTTGAATTCAAATGCCAAATGATTAACATAACCCATAAACATTGCTTATTTGCATGTCATACACAATTATGATGGCTATCATTAAATTCTCTCGTTTGCATGTAAGCGTTTATTTCGAAGTGTGCTAGAGGGGATTATTCCACTGATGTGATCTCATGTAAAAATGTATATTACATTTCTTTAGAAATTGATTGTTAATGTACTTAGCCGTAACGTACATGAACTGTTATGCTATAGTTTAAACAAATATAAATAAAATAAAAAATACATTCAAATTAAAAGAAAAATAGGCCCCGTGTAGTATTACCATGTACACTGTTACGAGAATAATTTACAGCTCTTTTGAGCGGCTTTACAAACTACATAGAGTATACTATAGTCGCTACACATAGAGGATGAATATTACTGAATTTATTTAAAGAGTTTAAAGGCATAATATCACAGATATTTATGGTTGTTTTGGACTAGTTCTTAGCTATAACGGCAAAGCACATTCACTTGACATACATAAAATCATGTTTGTACTTCTAAAAACCCTTCCACCGCTGTTTGGTAGACAAATATCCAATGCAACC